>CAUYQU010102777.1:0-40053 GCA_963574635.1 Cheracebus regulus | reverse complement strand
CTCAAACTAAGGGTGTTGGAAGAGGGAAGGGGCTGAGGTCTAAGGAAGAGAGGGTGGGCACCCCATATGTTGACTTATCTTACATATATTCAATTATGTTGTGATTCCCCTGAGGTCATCATCAAAAAGTGGTTTCATTTCAAGCAGTCAGGAGAGTTTACCATCCTGATTTACCACATAAACCTCTTCATTCTCTCTGACCAACTGGCTGTATTTTAATTCTAAATTAGTGCTTTAGATACAAAAATCTTTGCTGAGTTGATGCAGCTTTTTATGTTTCCTCATCTCAATTGCCATTAGATCATTTAGTAAAGACTTTAATCTTCTCCCTGCTCTCATTTTTTCAAGTTTTCATGGGATAACACTGCGGTCATTTGGCTCAGTTCTAGAAATAGTCTGCAATCAAACTCTGGAGAAACAATCATTTTGTCTTTCGCTTGGAAACAATAAAAATAGTTGCTTCGCATTACTTTCTACACTTCATTACTATTTTATTTTTACAGCTTCTTTGAATCTGGTATGAATCTTAATTATATGAGGCCTGTGTCATTTCTGTCATTGAAAAGTTAGAAGAACCAAGATTTAGCTATATGGGAGTGAATTAGTTTCTCCGTAACCTATACCTACATTCTAGGATGGCTACTGGAAGAGTGATGGTGTCTATTAAGCTTATACTTATCAGTGTATATGTGTTAAGAGGCGATGACCAATAATAGCAAGTCTATAAAACACAATCCCCTTGCTTTACTTTTCAAATAAATATGCATTTTAATGGAAAGACTTTCTCTTTCTCTCCATAAGCAATGCAGCCTTAAGTAGAGACATGCTTAAAATAAGTATATATTCCTAAGTATAGCAAAGTGTCCTTGTCTCTACTTAACTGTCATAAGATACGCTATCTGAATGTTTGTTTTATATTTACTTAGAAAAAGAAATTCACTTCTATGTGCACCTCCTAATATTTTCACAACCTCTAATCTCAGTTATCCTTATCCCAACTATCCTGGTCTATTCTTCAGAGGAAAAGTAGTAACTTCCACTTTATCTTCTCTCTTCTCCTAAAGTGACTTTCATTTCTCTCTTTAAAGTTGTCCTTGACCTATTATCCAAAGCTCCACATTGCCATGTGCTCTGTCTCGGCTTCCAGTGGGCACATGCACATTGAAAAGGATCTCTAAAGGGATGTTTTGTTTGGAGCTGCTCAGCTTCTCTAGAACAACAGCTTTTATTCTAGAATTTTCTATCACTGTCCTAAAAAGCCTCAATTCTCTGCAAATTTGTTTCACATTTTTTAATTCAAAGCAATGAATTAACTAATTTAGAGTTATTAAACCAGCAGCCTGCCAACTTTAGGAAAACAACGAAACAAAATTCTAAAAGCCGACTAAACACATTTCCAATTTCTCAAGACGGTAAGAAAGATGCATTGATTCAAATACAGCTGCCTAATCATAGACAGTCTGTAGCTCTCCAAGAATTGCTTCCATTTGCCTTTCACTCTTCTTCCCTGTGGGAACAAAACAACCTTTAGGCAGAGGGCTTTCTCCACTTTTGCTGCTGTTTGCTTTAAAGCACATTGTTTAGTCAGCACTGTTTACTAGACTACATTCATCATCAATATTTGAGTTCTGTCAAATCTCTGGTGCAGAAAAAGGTGGATGCTTAAGTGCTCTCTCAGATGAAGTTTCATTTTTAAAAGTCAAAGTGTTGGGTATTTTCAGGTTTCGTTCTGTTTATAGTTGTCCAGACCTCTTCCTTTTTTGGTAGGAGTGTACATTGTGTGAACAAATTAACGAAAAGGTGCCATGGACATGGTAACAAGGACAAGGTCCCAGTTAAGTCCTCTCACACCCTTTCCCCTTGGTCATGGCATTGTTTTTGGCCAAGTGGTGTTTAGGATGTGTTTGGAAGAGGAGAAGGATAGCTTGGCTGACATGGAGTCGAAGTTTGTCCCAACACCCCTAAGAATAGTATTACATTTGACAGACAGCCAAAACAGCAAGCATGTTTACACTGTAATAAGGCCTTGCGTAATCCTGATCTTTTTTGCATTGGAAAAAGTCCTGAATTCTCTTCTATTTCTGATGTGAGGATCAGTTTGCCTTATCAGCTACCTTCATTTTGTTCTATAATTTACTTTTCCTTTTTTGTTTTTATTTTTCACAAAAGTACAACTCACATCTAGCAATGCACACAAACCTTAAGGGTACAGCTTGATAAATGCAGTATGTGCTTGATATGGCTTTTTTTCCCCAAATATTGTACATAATGCATACCTGGTAAAATCTGCCATCCTGTGCTTGAATTTCCTAAAGAAGAAAAACTTATACATCTCTCTAGAATACTTTCAACACATCTTTTCAGATAATATATAAAAACTCAGTGTAGGTGAGCGCATGGTTGTCTTATTCTGTATATTTTTGAACCTACATGTTGTCAGGTTCAATGTACTGAAGCAAATACCCACCATCAGTATGTTGTACTTTCTTTAGAAGAAGCTGTAATGCAGAATCTTGAGAATAGTAAAAAATCAATCAAATAAACAAAAACAAAAACGTCAGATACAAGCCAATGGTAAGGAAAAGGAGAAAAAGAGAAAGGGAAAGGAGAGAGATAGAGATCTAGGAAAGGTTAATAAATACAGGAAGTCTTCTGTATTTATTTCACCACATCTCACCAGCCTTGCTCCATGGTTTCTCAGCCTTGTTGCTTAGCATGATATTGGACTGTAGTTGTTTTAGAAAATTGGAAGTTTCATCAGCAATTTGTATCTCCTTTAGATTGCAAATTCCTTGTTGACATGAATGTGTTCTGTTTTGTTGGTGACCCATCCCTACTTCATTTCGATCCCCCACAGCCCTTGATGGCATCTGTGGATCTCCTCAGAAGAGTAATTCAGTAAGATACTTTGAAATAAAGCAAGCAAGCGAGCCATGATTTCTTAGCAGGGCCCCCACTACTCCTTGTGGCCACCACCTCCACCACAACTGCTGTTGTAGTGAGATTCAGGAGCTCATAAAAAGCTCTAAATATGAACAATGACTCATAATGTGTTGCATGGCTTAAAGGAAAACCAGATTAAAAGAAAAAACAAAAAGTGGAAATTTACTTCATTTTTGTGTGATGTTGTCAAAGCACTCAGACTGTGAAATGTCAATATTGCTAGCTAGGAAGGCTGGACTGTCTCCTGAGCCCCAGCCCAGGACTCTCTTCTATCTGTAAGTAAAATTTAAGGACATTCAAGATTTGTAAGGGTCATTATAATATAAACAAACTATGTTGTCATCAGCTGCATCAATATCAAAACTGTGTACAATCAAACCTTTCTTTAGAGTAAGGAGACTTTGCACCCCAAGACATCCTTAAATAAGTCTCTCCTCAATTCTCTTTTTCTTCTTTTTCTCTCCAGCATAATTAATGGAAGGAGTGATTGGTTATTGATAACATAATCTCAAAGCCTATTTAACACATTCACCAATGCAGTTTATAAATTAGCAGGATTACCTGAATGTTTAAAAGAGGATATGGATTATATACATGAATGGTCATCTATCCTATGTCAGAGAAAAGATTATAGCTAGAATGTCATTCATTGGATTATTATACGACATACTTATTTGTAAAAATATTATATACAAATTAAAAATAAATAAACTTAATTTGCTTTCTCATCAATGATAACCACATCTCATTCTTAAGATGGGGAAGAGATAATACTTGTCTCCTTTACTATCATCTCCTGGCTTTCAGCAGGTGAACACTTGCTTCCAATGATAGTCTGATATTTCCCTGAATTGCTGCCATATTGCATGATCATTATATTTTTATGTTTTCTATAATAATAATCTGTACTGAAAGTTATGTATCTAAACATAATATTGTTGAAGTAAACCTGTAATTCTCTAAACACATACTATGGTATTTGGCCCTCATATACAAAATTTGAAGGCTAACAAGGGCCTTAACACTATTCTATCAGTTCTGGTATTTGAGCCAACACTGATAAGGCTCATTATCTTATCCGCGTTACTTGCTAAGTGAATATGCTGCTTTTAAGATCTTAATGGTTGAAAAATAGGCAAGAAACGCCCAAAGAACTCTGTCATTTCTTGATAATGTGCTGAAATAGCAGCAGAATTAAAAAATCTGTAGGGAGCTTATATACTAAGATTATATTTTTAAAACAAAAATTAAAAAATAGAAACAATTATAAATTCAACCTTATGTGAACTCCTCGTGATTTACAAACTTCCTTCTTGTTCTGAAAATTTTAAATAAAATTACATATCTTCTCTGTCAGTGGATTTCACCTGTTATCAACCATGGATTCATTTTTTTTCTTGACTTTTTTATTTCTTCTGGAACACTTTCTTTTTAAATGGGGTAGGTTTTATGCCATTGTGTACTATAGTGGAAATAACATGGTCCCAGAAGTCAGATAGTCCTAAATTGGAATCACAGCACTTACTGGGTCTGATATCATTGTCATCTGTACAATTGGAAAAGATAATAGTCATTCTTTTCAGGGCTATTGTGAGAATTGAATAAAATAACATGCAAAAATCCCAGCATTCAGATACTTACATGTTGATAATTCATTATTAGCTTATTACATTAAAAATTCACCTATAAAAACTTTCATCATATATCAGGCATCCTGCCTGACCTCAGCAGTGTATGAGGGTTTTAACCTTAAGTAGCTTAATTATGTGATATTTAGTTCAACATTTATAAAAGGAGTATAATAAACATACTAATCACTTCAGGAGTTGTTTTGGAGAGTAATTATGCTCAAGACATGTTAATTATCATTATCAGTAGTAGTATTGATAATTTAATGTTACCGATAATTTAATATCATTGATAATAACAATTTAGTATTACCTCTACCCCTGTGCCCCACACCTTCCCACTCTTAAGATACCTGATACACACATATACACATAATTTTCTGTTCACTCTTAAGAAAGGTGATGATTTTATACTCACCCGGCAAATTTTAACATTAGCAGCATTTGTTTAATACTTCATACTAATGATCACAGTTCAGAGACATTATCTCACTTTCCTCCTTACCACAACTCTGAAAGAAAAAGAGGCTTGTTATTATTCTTGTTTGAGAAAAAAAGAAAATCGAGGTTCATTAAGTTTAAATGACATGATCAGAGTCACAGAGCTAATAATTAAGAGTAAAGATTAGCACCCACACCGTTTCAAGGAAGATGTTAAACTGTGGTCTGTCTTCCCTGTATGGGAAGTCAAGTTGTGAAGAAATTGAGGGCAGAAACATTGTCTTATAAGTGTCCATAGTACTTCCAGGACTTAGTCACAAACCAGACTGTAAAATATCAAATTGGCTAATGCTATACACTTGCTATCTTAAGATGCTGAGTTCTTGAAGGTCATCTTCATTGTGTAGTTTCTTGTGATTATGTTATTTCATCCATGATGCAACTGTTATTGCTTTAACACCATGCTATAATGCCAGACTAGAACAAAAACTTTCACAGAAACTTAAAGAGTAGAATTGGAGTGCAATTTACAGGAGGAAACTGCTTTCTTTAGAGGAAGAGGAACGATTCTACACGGCCTGTGCATCATGGTGAAAGAAATGATAGCCTTCAACTGCTTGTAATTGCTTCTAAGAGAAATGTTTTCCAATTTTACATATAACATGAATATAATCAAGAAATATAACTCTAAAAATTCAGGGACTGTAATAGCAACTAAATTTGTTAATATTACATAAATTTATTGTGTTCTACCTGAGCAATAATTTCAGTTTATCGAAAATCAAATATCTTAAACTAGCAACCTCTGAGTGTAGTTCATCATTGTCCTGCTGCCTAACAATTCCATACATTACTGGATATAGTATAATTTTTTAAAGGGGAAGGGAAACAGAGCAAGTGTGTATAACTACAAGGTAAGGATGTTGATTTTAGTTGTAGATTATTTTCTCATTAGCTTTGTGATTGTGATCGAGAAAAAGTTGCTTTAACCACTTGTGCAATCTCGGTTTTCTTTATCACATAAAGGGGATGATAGAAACTGTTCCATATATTTTATACAGTTGTTAATGTTAAGTGAGATAATATATATTTGAAGTATGATATTCAGCTTCTCTAATACCAAATCTATATTAGTTAGGAATCTCCAGAGAGACAGAACCAATAGGATATGTATATACACATATGAGAGGGGATTTATTAGGAGAATTGACTCATGTGTTTGTGGTGGCTGACAAATCACATGACAGACTATCTAAAAGCCTGAGTCCCCAGGATGCATGGCTCAGGATAAGTCCAAAGGCCTCAGAACTAGGGAAGAGGATGGCGTAACTGTCAGTTTGAGGTCGAAAGCCTCAGCACCTTGGGGATGCTGGTGTAAGTCCTGGAGTTCAGCCTGGTCTGGCTGGAATTCTGATGTCCAACACAGCAGAAGAAAAGTCTATCACAGTTTGAGAGAGAGATCAAGCTACCTTCTGAATTTATTCTCACTGAGCTCTTGCCAATTGGATGGTGCACTCCAACACTGAGGGCAAATTCCTCATCTAGTTCACTCACTCAAACACGAATTTCTTCTGGAAACACCCTCACAGACACAAGTATTGATAAAATGTTAATTTAGATATTTTAGGAAGTTGACACCTAAAATTAAGTTCACAAGTCCACCGCTTGTCAACCTAATGCTCATATACATCTCCTTAAACTACATGTTATTTCCAAATAAAGACAATAACAAGGTGATGGTTCCATCTAATGTGATGCAGGCAACATGATGCAACTATCCTGCATACAAGTGAAATGCTAATCCCTCTTCCAGAATTTAGCTTTCAAGATGTCAACATTCAGGATTTTAATCTTTCAGGATTGTAATTTGGGGGATTTTGGACTTTAGCAATTTAGATCCTCAGGAATTTTGATCTTTTGAGAATTCAATATTCAGGATTTTGGCATTTGAGATTATGTCTTTGAGGATTATGGTTGACATCGATACTTGAGAGCCTGTATTTTCTTTCAGTTAATTTCCTTAAACTGATAAAGTAGTATATGCCCATGGTAAATAAGAAGGAAGAAAAGAAAAGAAGATAATAAACAAAATGAATGAATACATAAATAAATAATAAGATGCAGGTAGAGTGAGAGTCGTATAGTTCTGTTAATGTAGAGTTCTGTAATAATAATG
This sequence comes from Cheracebus regulus, assembly GCA_963574635.1. Classification (NCBI taxonomy): domain Eukaryota; kingdom Metazoa; phylum Chordata; class Mammalia; order Primates; family Pitheciidae; genus Cheracebus; species Cheracebus regulus. The sequence continues at coordinate 32,865 of CAUYQU010102777.1, read as the reverse complement.
CTTATTGCTATTAGCACCAAATATGGACAAATCACTTACTCTTATGATTTTTTAATCTATAAAATAAAGGGTCAAACTAGTTGTTTTCAAATCCCTACTTTTAAACGTAAGTATTATTCATTATTCTCCAGAGGAAATTATCAAAAATCTTTTACAAACTAGAATATAAGTCCTATGCTATATCAAACTATGAATAAGTAATTTAAATGCAGAGCCAATAAATAGATTTTGGGTATTTTTCAAACTAAGTGGATTTATATTAACATTTCATGAAACAGGTACACATATAGCTCGGCTCCAAAATGTCCATGAATTGATCTAATAAACAGAGAAAATGCTGCTTATAAGCAAATCACAATTCTCATCTTATAGTTACATGAGCTATTAAGAAATCATTGAAATAAGAACTGGAATAATAAATGTTTTTGTTCAAATAAATTACCATGAATACACAATTGTATGATTAATTGCAAAAAAGGAGTCAAAGAGAAATGCAATTGAAATAATTCAACTGATCTAAGTTATATTCCGTTAACATCATTTCCCTGATTAAACTCTTCAATATTTCCCAATAAGCTGCAGACATATAATACATACATATGTAATATTACATATAATCACCTTTTTGGTTAAATATAATTATATTCTATAATAATCTATGTCTCACTATGACTATATCATCTTCTACTATATAACTTTCCCCAGCAATGCCAGCACACAAATATCTACCTGTTTTAATAGCTACATAATATTCCATTGTAAGAATATTCATAATATATTCAACCAATCTCTTGTCGATGAATAGTTTTAATGTTTCTAGGGTTTTGTTTGCTATAACAACATTTCTGAGTGAATATATTTGAGTAGACCTCTTTGCACATTTTTATGATTATATCTGAAAGACACATTCCTATATGTGGCATTCCTGAGACAAGTGTTTCTTAATAAATTTTTATAGATTAAAGTTATATAGATATAGATAAATTGCTCTTCATAGTGATTATCCCACTAGTCTCACCAAAAGTATTCAACACTACCATTAATACGACGGATGCAAAAAATGTTTCTCATTATTTGGGTTAGCACCTTTAAACTGTTGAGGTTGAGTATCATTTTATATATTTAAAGGTCATTAGTGTTTAATTTTTCTTTGATTTAACTACTACAACAATGTTTTAGATTATTCATCTTTCATCTTTCCTTTTTTCCCCAAACTGTATTATATTTAAAGACATTGGATAATTTTCTATTATGCACTTTACAAATATTGTTTTTCAATTGTTATTTTGACTATTTTGTTCTATGCAAACATTTTAAAGAAATTTGCAATTGTTACATATATTTTCCTTTCAGCTTCTGAATTTCAGGTCTTATTTTATTAAGGCCAGACCTCATTGTTTGGGTTTTGTCCAAGAAAATACTGGAAAACAATTGGCTTTCCCAAGCAGAATAAATTATTCATTTAAATATTATTTGTGTTATGTAGTTGCTACCAAATTATTTTCTACATGGATTTTAAGGGCAAACTATTGCCCTACCTGTTTTTTTATAGCATTACTTTGTAATTAATAGCATCCAAATTAATCAATATTCCCAAATTTTAGTTTCTTGGTAATGCTTATTTTGACAACTCACAGCAATTTTTTCAAGAAGAGGTGAAACTTGAGCTAGTTTCTCCTTCAGATGCTGTTTCTCCAGAAATGTTTCATATCTCTCTGATAAATTCTTAACTTTCTTTTCTAAGTCCCCAATATACATTTTCCTTTATAAAAGATCACTCAATTAATTGTCACCAGACTTCAATGATATTATCTCAAAAATGACCATTATGTGTTTCCTGACACACAACAGGATAGGGAAACAAGAAGTGCATTCAGGATTAATAATTGCTTCTTCATCAGTCCATGTCTGCCACCAGGCAGAGACCTTGTTTTAATCATCACTGAATGTCCACAATACCTAATTAAGAGAAGCTGCTCAACAGATATATGAACACAAAGTGAAAGAAGGAATGATTGACCACACTGGGATTTCATCTTTCTGAGCCTTAGTTCCTTCTACAAAACAAAAAGTTTGGCAGAAAGAATAGTAAGACAGTAGATTTGATAGCGGTTTGAAAAATAAAAGATGCAGAAAAGTGGTTCTTTCTCCCATAATTTTGTCTTCTTACTGATGTATTAATTTGTATGTCTATTCCAGAAATCTCTTCATGCTTTGGAAAGCCTTATGCATAATTTTGGCTTATTGAGTTCAATATGCATTTAATAAGCAAATATTCTTTTGTAAGATATGGAATATTGGAAACATTGACTATGTAATACTGATTATAAGTATGAAATAAAAGAGGCCAGAGGAAAATAATTCTCCAAACTTGAGAGAGTATTTTAGCTAATAAAATATTATTATATTATCTTTATTTTCACCATTCTCAGTATTATTGTGAAAAAGGCTTAGAGCTTCCATGAGGAAGGGCACTCTTAACTATAAAAGTCACACATTCAATTTTATACATTCTGCGCTTTCTTCCATAATTGTGTTCTTTCACTTATTTATTAATTTTTATGTCTATTTCAGAACTCTCTTGATGTTTTAGAAAATGTTGTCTGTAATTTTGGTTTATTTAATTCAATTTATCAGTATTATACTAAGTTTCATTAAATGGATGAGATAGGTAGGTAGATAGATACTCATATTTAGGTAAGGACATATTCAAAACATTATAGGACTTCAAATTCATTGCCAGTCAGAAAGGTCCTTTTGAATCCTCCATTTAAAGGTCTTGCTTTTTATATGGGGAATTGAGGCAAGTAGACACAGTAATCATTCAGGAGAAGGGATATTTGGGAGAAAATTATGTAGTTTAAAAGACAAAAATAGTATGTATTTTCAAGCAGTGTTTATATTCTGTTTGCTAATTTTATTCTATTTCCTTGCAGGTTTAAATGTTTATTTGCTACTTGGCTACTGATTACAGAACACAAAATGAATAACTCAACAAACTCCTCTAACAATAGCCTGGCTCTTAGCAGTCCTTATAAGACATTTGAAGTGGTGTTTATTGTCCTGGTGGCTGGATCGCTCAGTTTGGTGACCATTATCGGGAACATCCTAGTCATGGTTTCCATTAAAGTCAACCGCCACCTCCAGACCGTCAACAATTACTTTTTGTTCAGCTTGGCCTGCGCTGACCTTATCATAGGTGTTTTCTCCATGAACTTGTACACCCTCTACACTGTGATTGGCTACTGGCCTTTGGGACCTGTGGTGTGTGACCTTTGGCTAGCCCTGGACTATGTGGTCAGCAATGCCTCAGTTATGAATCTGCTCATCATCAGCTTTGACAGGTACTTCTGTGTCACAAAACCTCTGACCTACCCAGTCAAGCGGACCACAAAAATGGCAGGTATGATGATTGCAGCTGCCTGGGTCCTCTCTTTCATCCTCTGGGCTCCGGCCATTCTCTTCTGGCAGTTCATTGTAGGGGTGAGAACTGTGGAGGATGGGGAGTGCTACATTCAGTTTTTTTCCAATGCTGCTGTCACCTTTGGCACAGCCATTGCAGCCTTCTATTTGCCAGTGATCATCATGACTGTGCTATATTGGCACATATCCCGAGCCAGCAAGAGCAGGATAAAGAAGGACAAGAAAGAGCCTGTGGCCAACCAAGACCCTGTTTCTCCAAGTCTGGTACAAGGAAGGATAGTGAAGCCAAACAATAACAACATGCCCAGCCGTGATGATGGCCTGGAGCACAACAAAATCCAGAATGGCAAAGCCCCCAGAGATGCTGTGACGGAAAACTGTGTTCAGGGAGAGGAGAAAGAGAGCTCCAATGACTCCACCTCAGTCAGTGCTGTTGCCTCTAATATGAGAGAAGATGAAATAACCCAGGATGAAAACACAGTTTCCACTTCCCTGGGCCATTCCAAAGATGAAAACTCTAAGCAAACCTGCATCAAAATTGGCACCAAGACCCAAAAAAGTGACTCATGTACCCCAACTAATACCACCGAGGAGATAGTGGGGTCCTCAGGTCAGAACGGAGATGAAAAGCAGAACATTGTAGCCCGCAAGATTGTGAAGATGACTAAGCAGCCTGCAAAAAAGAAGCCTCCTCCTTCCCGGGAAAAGAAAGTCACCAGGACAATCTTGGCTATTCTGTTGGCTTTCATCATCACTTGGGCCCCATACAATGTCATGGTGCTCATCAACACCTTTTGTGCACCTTGCATCCCCAACACTGTGTGGACAATTGGTTACTGGCTTTGTTACATTAACAGCACTATCAACCCTGCCTGCTATGCACTTTGTAATGCCACCTTCAAGAAGACCTTTAAACACCTTCTCATGTGTCATTATAAGAACATAGGCGCTACAAGGTAAAACATCTTTGAAAAAGAAAGAAAGTGGGCAAGGGGAGCTTGAGAAGAATAAAAGGGATAAAAGAGCTCCTAGTTTTAAAATCTCTGACATTGCACTTTATAGCCTGATTACAAAACGTGCAATTCAGGAGCCCAGCAGTGACATACTTATCATGCCTAGGCTCCAGTTTGCAAAAATTGCACCTTATAAACTGTCAGTATTAGGAGCAATGAGACAATGAAAGAAATGTGTTGGGGTTGTGGATTTAAGGAACGATCTATTCTTTCTCGTACTCTCTTGAAGAAGGGCTTCTGAATCTACAATTTTATCTGTCTCTGCACAAGAGGAATAACCTTGTTCCTTTTTTGTTTCTTTTGTTGTTGTTGTTCTCATGTGTCCTTAAGGAAATGCCACAATTAAAAGATAAACATGGAGACTTAAACACAAAGAAATAGGCACTATACAATAGGGAGGTAAAGAAAGAAAATCAAAGAAGGATGCAGAAATCATCTCCAGAGTGTTAAGCCTATTTTATTCTTTTGTTATGGTCCTACTTAGAGGATTGCAATGTAATAAATGCTTATTTTTTGCCTTTCTTTTTCCCACCATGAAAAGAAAGCAAACAAACAAAAACCCAAACTACGTCACACCATTTTTCTTCTTGTTATGCCATTATTTTGTACATCCCTGTTCTATATTGTTTATAGGCAAAACCTACAGGACTTTCACTAAGTCCAGCCAGAAACAGCCATGAAAAGGGACATTTCACCCCTCCTCACTGTGTCCTTTGCATTCGTTGGGGATATCAAGGCCTTTAAGGATTGAGTACACTTATGACCCTATATGCAAAACATTTAAATCAATCTGATTTTCTCCAAAATAGCCTTTTATTTCAACAGAATATCCTACCTAAAGCATAAACATTTTTATGAAACCAAAGTCATTGTAAAATCAAGATTTCATCAAATTAAATAATGGCCAATCTAGTTGGAAAAAGTTTATTAAAATCAGATGAATTTTAAGATTAAAATTTGGAAGTTTAGGACATTCTATTTCAACCTGAATCTGCCTGACCTGTGTATGAAATGTTAACTTATAGAAAATCAACTCCTGACTTTGTCAGCAGAAAGGGATGCTGTTTTATTTATTTGGAATCCTAAACAGGATTGACATACTCACTTAGCACCAGTGATTTCTGGGTCAGTCCCTAGAGAAGAGGACCTTCTATCCAATGCCTGCTAAAGGATGATATTCAAATTATAATCAAGTGAGATTGTCTGCAATTATCTATGACCCAGTAAAAGGAGGAAGAAAAGATATTTTAAATACTATTACTGAAACAATTACATATTCCATATTCCTCAAATTGGCAATTCTCCCTAACATTATTTAGCTTCTAAATTCTCTTATCAATAGAATTATAGTAATCTTTGTAACAGGAATGTAGTGGCTAACTAAATAGAGGCCAAACGAGCTCACAGAATCTGACAGAAGGATTGTAGGCGGCTGTTGCCACGCCACGTCTCACCATCTAATTCCAGACCATAACAATCATGTCAGTAACTATTATCTAAGTGGTGGCATTATATAGAATCTTGCTATGTAGAAACTTTTTATTTGGTAGTCCAAATAAATATAGGATTAGGATTATACTGATTCACATATAACTAGTTATTTTTATTCTTTATATTTTTCTTACATGATTTGCTGTAGTTTTCCAATGAGATTTTCTAAAAATGTCTCACTCAATAGGAATCAAATTATAAATGCATTTTCAAATTTCATATTTTGGATTTTAGATTTATGATATCTTGTCCAGTAATATGAATGTTAGTTACATGATAAATTTGTCAATATTAGACCTAGGACTTATAAGAGTTATTTTGTATGATTAGCCTCATTGGTGCCACCTCAACAATTTGGAGAGTTAAGGGAGAAAAAAGCACGAGGAAAAAAATGACAAAAAAGTTGTAAGTAAGAAGCAAATTGACAGCAGTATTTATATTTGATTATCCTTAATAAAAACATTTTTCCTGTTTAAATAACTTCAGTCATTAGCCCCCAAAGTAGTCTTCCATATTTAAACCGACAGCATCTGTTTATATAGATTCTCTTACCTGCAGTTACTTCAACATGAACTTTTAGATTTAAATTCATATTTATTTTCACATTGTTTCTTCAAATGAATGAATCTATTGAGTGGAAATAACATCAAGACAATGGGCTCCTCAACTTTCTGAAAACCAGAGAACTGACTAGCCAAATATTTCCCTTTTTAATTTATTGTATTATTATGATGTAGATTCGGCTTCAGTTGGAGAGAGCCCTTTGACGTCAAGGATTCAGGATTTAGGGTCTTTTTTTGTTTGCTCTATCAACACAATTCACCATGAGTCAAGCTGTCTTTGTCTCCACTATTGTTGTATGCTCCCTTTTCTTCTCTCTGTTCTTGATCCTTGCCACAGCCACCGCAACCTTATTGAAAGAGAAACTGTCCAGTTAAAGAAAGAAATTGAAGATAGACTGACACCATGGAAACTGTCAAACAGATCAGAAAAATGAAGGAATAAGGAAAATGATAGATGATTGGAGAGATACGGAGATTATATTCAAGGATTTTTATTAACCACTGCTGGATTTGTCTATTTCAGTGGCTCTCAAACAGAGACAATTCCCCTCCCTCTGACAGGGGACACTTAGCAATGTGTAGAGACACTTTTGTTTGCCACAGCTGGGAGGAAGGCTAATGGTATCTAGCACGTAGAGGCCGGGAATGCTGCTAAATACCCTACAATGCACAGGACATTTTCCCCTACCCCCTTTAAACGAATATTATTTGACTCAAAATGTCACTAGTGCCAAGGTTGAGAAACTCTTGTCTACTTTAAGGGATTTCTAAAGCTTGCCTCTTATTAGTGGGAAAGTAATCCTGCATCATTTTTAGAATATCAATACAAATTCCGCTCACCTGTTCAAAAAAGGTAATACTCACCAATCATGTATCAGGAACACTTTTCTCTTGAGTCTGGTTTATGTGTCAGTCACAGATTGGGAACTCAAGCCACATCTATATATCAAAACTCACCAGATTATGCATATAACACATCTTTTCCCCAGCATCTTAATGTTCAATTATGATTGCCATAAATCCAGTCAATTGAGGTTGCAGTAGTTGGCCATGAAAATATTTGTAGTTGATATGGTTTCTATTGGAGCTACAATTTTTCTTTTCAAATAATATTAAGAGCCTCTCTCAGAAACAGTATCATTTATCTTCTTTGCATTTACTGGAAAGTTGGATATCTGTAAGGTCTTTATTTCTTCTCTCCTCATAGCAATAATGTAGATATTCCAGAGTGATCTTATAAGAAGAGGAAATTAAGAATATGAAAAATGTCTGTTCATTTCTTGGAAAAAAAAGGAATGATTTCCCTTTTACCAGCTCATCATAATTTAATGTCAGCTCCCAAGTATTAGGACACAGTAATCAACATGAGAAGCCACAAGGGAAAAGCTTTCTGGTTTCAAATGTACAAGTTGGAGGTGCAACATACTCCTGCTCTTTGTTCATCCATTGCTTTTTTGATCCTGAAGATCTGACACTGGGAAAGATGGGAATTCAAAATGATGGCAACAATTACTCAGTAATGCAGTCTGTTTTTATTTTCTCCTACTTAGTTCATTGATAGTTTCCTCCCTCACTCCAGTTTGATAATATCCCTTTCAACAACCATAGCACTGGTGTTGCAAATAGATTAGGAAAGCACCCAAAGCTGGATGAAATTGTGCAAAGTGTATTCTCAGCATGTATATTCAATACCATGCCTCTTAAAAATGCTTCTCTTAAAGGGTGCACGCTGTAGCATGAAATGTGTGCATATTTAATGTATCTTCCTGGAATATGCTATGAGCTAAATATATATATATACATACTCTATAAATAATAAAAATGTACAATAGAAATACATATTTCTGTATGCAAATAAATATATTATACACAAACTCTTAATATGCAATATGGTATATGTTGCTTCTGAGTAACAAAAGTTGATTTTATATGCCCAATTTTCAAAGAAAATAGTATTTGTGTTTGAAGGAAGGGATTTAAGAATAGCCAGAATCCCATATTAAGATTAAACTGTTTTACGATCTTTAAGAACAGGGCACTGATTTAAATATCTATTACAGGAATAAATTAATAATTTTTCTGGTATCACTCCATGTGACAACAATGCTTTATTCGCCTGTGCCCCTGACGGGCCTCTTCTGACTAGAATCTTCCCAGCTGGTACTGTTCCAACAGCTGTGTTGATCTCATGTCTGATTACTTGATGAGGTTGCAACCAACCCTTTCTCATACAGTTTCACTCTCTTCCAAATTAACTGATTTTAGTGGAATAAAAAATAATCATACTGGGAGAAGAGGATGACCTTCAGCCTTCAGAATGTTTTTTATTCTGACAAACAAGGTAAAATTTATATAAGCACCTTATTTTATAAACCACTCTTTCAATTTGGGTCCAATACAACATTTCATACATTAAATTCCAAAAATGTTTAATGATGTATAATATTAGAAGTTTCCCCATGAAATTTTAAAGTGGATAGCTTTTTTTAAGTGCCTATATTTTCTCAATAGCAATCCTCTTCCTTTCCTTGTTTTCCTCTCGACTACCCATGTTTCCCAGAACATTTGCATTGATTCATTAGCACGAATCTGTAGTTAGCTAACACGGTTTTGATATTAGTTGACCCTGGACATGCAATTCCAGGACATTTTTACATTTTAATATAAAAAGTGTAAATACTGGACATTTAAAGGATTATTATTATATCTTTTAGATACCAAGTCATGCAGTGGTAGACATTTTTTAATTAATTCATTTTTTTTTCAAATTTTAAGGCATAATTCTATGTCTATTTACTTTCTAAATTTTACCTATAACACAGTTCACCCTGTGAGTTGATGTCTTTGTCTATATCAAAGTCATTTCTAGAAAAAGAAAAAAATTTTGAGTATTCTATCAATTCCTGTTAGTTTTATATTGTTCCAGTGAAGTGTTCTCTTTTCATTTTTGAGAATTTAAATTGAATTCTATATCGATGAGTTTCAGATGCTATTCCTGACTAGATGATTGCAAATACCAAAACAGCAAAAACATCTTGCCATCATTAAAGAAGAATTTTCTACCTCATAACATGTTTCCAATATTTTCTCTCTTGCAAAGCTTTTAGTACCATGCTCTTAACACCAGGGATTAAAAAATAACCATATTGATAAATTTACTTGAAGAACCATTAGCATATTGTCTTAATTTGTTTTCTGTTGATATAACAGAATATTCGAGACTGGACAATGTATAAGGAAAAGAAATGTATTTGGCTCACGGTTCTGGAGGCTGAAAAGTTCAACACAGGGCTGTTGTACCTGGTGAGGGCCTCATGCTGCACTCTAACATGGTGGATGGAATTACATGGTGGAAGCTTGTGCAAAAGAGGCAAAATACAAGGGACAATCTCACTTTATAACAACCTGCTTTTGTGGTAACTAACCTGGACCTGCAAGAATGCATGCTCTCTAGAAAAAGGACATTAATCTCTTCAGAAGGAGGGACCCCTCACGACACAAATATCAAAGTTCCCACCACCTCTCAACACTGTTGCACTTGGAACCAAGCCTCAATATGAGTTTTGGTGGGTTCAACCATACTCAAGCCATGGCACATATCACAGTTTAAAGACGAATACGATAGTTGCTTGACTTCTATCTATGATATCTCCACTAAGAATATCTTTTAAGCATATATTTTCCTATGATCACCTACATCATGTATTTTTCCATAGACTGCATTTAAACACATTCTTTTTCTTTTCATGAGTATTAAGAATGAATCATTCTGCTCTAATGTTGTTTAGAATTACTGGCAAGTAAAAATAATTGCATTTAAGAAGTAATCCATCAACCTTTCTCTCCTTAATACACACACAAAAGAAACACACATAAAATACATAGTCAGGTACATAAACACACATATGCCTATGCAAATACACACACATGCATACATGCAAACACACACAGGTCTCATCCTGTCTATCTTGACAGTGCCTAGAGGCATAACATTTCTACTTCCAAAAGCATTTGGATTATTAGAGTGAGCATTGAACTCTAGAGTTCAGTTGAGTGGTGTTGAAGAAAAAATTCTGCTTGCTCCCCTTTGCTCTATGATCAGTTCACTGCAAAGTTTTCTAAACCTGTTAGAATCGTATGAGTGAGTTTTAGTTCTCTGTCTGCCACCAACAGCCTTCCAAGTTGTCTGCAGACCATCTCTTCATTGCTTATCAGTGATTACATGGAGTCATGGTGACAAAACATATTTAGATTGGAGAAATATGCCACAACACATACAAGACATATCTGCAAATCAGTATCTTCACAATGGGTATCCTCAAGCACTACGCTACTATATACGATGGTACTTTAAATGTCAGCATAACTATTTAGAGTGCTGAGAAGAGGAAAACTTGATGCTTTCTCTGCACATTTCTTTCAAAAATCCCTCTCAGACTTTTTTTTTTTTAGGCATATAGCTCTTTGTACTTATGGAACGTTAAGAAATTTAGAAATTAAGCTTACTGTGAATATGCAACAGATGATCAAATGGTCAAAATGTCATGTGTCCTGAGTTACTAAACAAGAAAGCCATGTATGCATCTTCCATCTTGCAGGAAAAGTAAGATTACCAATCTGATTATTTTTTATTTTCTTGGTCTCTCACTTCTAAAAATTATTAATAAAGAAGTAAATGAAAGTAATTGAAACATCCAATACTAAGTGGTTGAATAATACAATTTCCTTTTTTTCTCAGTTCTACTAGATAACTTAACCTGCATGGAAAATATAACCTGAATGAGTTTGTATTTAAGCGGAAAAATATCCATGAGAAATAAAATTAAGAATGAAACAGGAATGATAAAATATGAAGTACTAGTGAGAAAAGAAAATAAATTATCCTTCAATTCTCTCAGATGAATAACAAATGTTAACAGAATTTCTTTTATTAAAACTTTATTATTATTTATTATTTTGGAAAAATAAAAAATTTTTTTTATTTTTCTTATGTCCATTTATTATGATTTTTTCTTATGTCTACTTCATCTCTTTTTAGTATCCTTTCATCTTTTAAAATGTTGTTTTAAAGGTAATTTTTATAAATGTTTTGAGAGGCAAACACAAAAATTGCTATTTTTTCTGAGGCTTACTTTTAATTTGTGTTGTAGTTGACATTGCTACTTCAGAAAGCATAACCATTTTTAAAAAAAAATACAGTCATGCGTATTTTAACAAAAGGGACGCATTCTCAGAAATGCTTCATTAGGCAATTTTGTTGCTGTGTGAGCATCCTAGGGTATACATACACAAATCTATATGGTATAGCCTACGTATTAGTCAGGGTTCCCTTAGAGGGATAGAACTAATTATATATATATATATATATATATATATATATATATATATATATATATAAAGGGGAGTTTATTAAGTCTTAACTTACATGATTACAAGGTCCCACAATAGGCCATCTGGAGGCTGAGGAGCAAGCAGAGCCAGTCTGAGTTCCAAAACTGAAGAACTTGGAGTCTGATGTTTGAGGGCAGGAAGCATCCGGCAAGCCAGAAAGATGTAGGCTGGGTGTCTAGGTCCATCTCTCTTTTTCACATTTTTCTGCCTACTTTATATTCACTGGCAGCTAATTAGATTGTACTCACCAGATTAAGGGTGGATCTGCCTTCTGAAGCCCACTGACTCAAGCGCTAATCTCTTTTGGCAACACCCTCACAGACAAACCCAGGATTAATACTTTCAATTGTTCAATCCAATCAAGTTCACAAGCAGTATTAACCATCACAGCCTACTACACACCTGGGCTATATTGCATAGCCTATTGTATACTGTAGTCTGGACTACAAACCAGTAAATCCAGTAACTGTACTGAATGCTGTAGGCTCTTATAAAACAATGGTATTTGTGTATCTAGATTTTGTATAGTACAAAATACCATTGTACTATACAAAAAGTACAGTACAATTACAGTATTATAATCTTATGGAATGGTGTCCACTAGTCATAGGTGGACACCATCTTAGATGCAGTTTGTCCTTGACCAAACATTGTTAAGTGGCACATGGCTGTACAAGAAAACTGCTGATAATGACCATGTGCTAAATATCAAAACAAAAAAAAAAAGCAAAAATATGAGCAAAAGGCAAAAATATAACATACAAGGAAAAAGCAATTCTATGTATTTAATGACTGGCATTTGTAATTATTTCTGAACAATATGCACCAATTGCCTCTTTGGTCTCACAAGTTCTAACAGTTTGTTCACAGGGTGGTGGACACTGTCCCATAGTCACCCTGTGAAGTAATCTAGACTTTTCAGTTTTAAGGAAGATCTGGGCATGCACAATCAGCAGCTGGAACCGAGTCATGATTAATGACTGGTCATAAATCAAGAAATCAAAGCCTATCAAGCCCTCTGTTGAGTACATAGTATATGAGGAACTCTACACTATCACAAACTTGAGAGAAATGAATGAAAATAAAATTTTTAAAAGTTTCAGACATGATGAAATTGGGAGCTAAAGTTTATGTTTTGTGTACGCATATCTACTTGGAAGCAAATTTTAACAGTATTTCTTGGCCATGTACAGGTGAAATGCTTTATGTAAATGACAAATTAGGATTATAAGGTTACATTAGCTATAATGATACCTAAAAATTTGAATAACAAAGGAATCTGTTATCTTTCTTATTTGTTTTCACTGCTTTGCTTTTTTATGAGTAAGATATGTAGCATTCATTTGAGAGAAATACATGCATAGTATAGAATCCTAGTGTTTAAAAAATTCTGTAATAAAAGACAACTATTTAAATGTATATGAATTCCAAATCACACAGGTTATTTAAGACTGAAAATGTGCATACTAGCAAAATTGAAGAATGTTAGTATTCTTTTAAAAATATATGGTTTATATGCTACAAATGGTATAAAGATAATTTTTGACAGGATCTTTGAAGTTAATCCAAATATATATATAAATTGGATTGGATATATGTATATATATAAAACTATATACATATAGTTAGTCTTATTATCAAATTCATGTATTTTTACAAGTGTGTATAATTATATATATGTTATACATTTTATTTATAAAAGAGAAAGAACATGTTTAAAGAAACAGTACTAGGAATTTAATGGAAAATGACTTTCAAATTCAGGGAATGAGGTACGTACCAATGGAAAATATTCAACATACCAAAGGAGTATTGGCTCGAGTGTTGATGATGCATATATACAAAGACATTCCAACTTCCAAATTCAGTGCTGAGGAAACAGTGGTGGCAAGTCTCCGAAAGAGTTGAAGAATAATATTTACATGCCATGTCCTCGGATGTGCTTTTGCCAAGCTATATCCCTAAATGAAGCCTTCCACCAGTCAGAAAATAAAACAAATACAACAATAAAATATTTTGCTCTTTAAAAAAAACACACACACAATGATTCATCATGACCAGGCATAGTGGCTCATGCCTGTAATCCCACCACTTAGGGAGGCAGAGGCAAGAAGATAGCTTGAACCCAGGAGATCCAGACCTGCCTGAGTAACATGGCGATACCCTGTTCTCCACAAAAAGTTGGGGGGAGACAAAAAACCACTGCAACTCTCCTTATCAAATAATTCATCATGTTTAGAATACATCTTGGTATCTTGGAAATCAGACTCTAGGTACTTCTGATTACTCTTTAAGAAAGACTGTCAATGAGCATAAGTTTCTCACTTGATTAAGTACTAATTTCAATATGAATTAGTGGGAGCTCTAGCTCTACCCTTAAAGACTGTTGTTTTTTATTCTCTTTGAGATGGAGTCTCACTCCATTGCCCAGGCCGGAGTGCAGTGGCATGATCTCGGTTCACTGCAACCTCTGCCTCCTGGGTTCAAGCAATTCTCCTGCCTCAGCCTCCCAAGTAGCTGGGATTACAGACATGTTCCACTATGCCCGGCTAATTTTTGTGTATTTTTAATAGAGACGAGGTTTCACCATATTGGCCAGGCTGGTTTTGAACTCCTGACCTCGTGATCTGCCCGACTCTGCCTCCCAAGTGCTGGGATTACAGGTGTGAGCCACTGCACCTGGACCAAGACTTTTCATTTTGCTTTCTCTACCTACTAGATGGAAATTGCTTGGGAGTACTCTTTCTACTGTCTGCTCTACATTTCTGGCATTCCTAAAGTCTTAGATAGATTGGACTCTAGCTTTGCCCAGGTTTTTAGACTAATACTTAGTGGATGTGTCAGGAAACATTCCTGTTTTTGTGTACTTTAGACAAATAATTGATTTTAAGACAGATACCCAATATGGTTTTTCTCTCTCCAAACAAGAAGCAAGTCAACACCCACAAAAACTCATATCAAATGTTCTCAAGTGTACACAGGTCAAGAAATACCATGGTGACTTGGCTTGGAGCAGATTGTGTTCTTGTCAATGAGGTGGTAGCAATTCCAGCCCTAGGAAGAATTCATTCAGAAGTATTTGTATACTCAAGTTTATGTTAAACTTAGATTCTTTGGGTCTTGAGGTTGGTTACAGCCTTATTTATCACTTATCCTCACTTTCAAAAGCAGATGCTCTCTATAGACTCCATGATGGTCATAAAGACTTTGCTTCAGCCTCCCTAGAAATCAGCAGTTCAGCTTCCTTGATGCTTCATGCTGGTCTCTGTCTCATTTCATTATTCTCTCCTGATGTGATCTCATCTACAACCTCAGCTTTTACTATTATCTTAAATGTGACAGAACATAGATCTTACCTCCATCCCAGGGTTCTCCATGAACACCAGCACCGCATAGACTATTGTCTACCCACCTCAGTACCCCTCATGGATTTCTCACACGTTCTCAACCTCAACATGTTCAAGGCTACCTTCCTGATTTCACCCACAAAATTGACGCCATTCTGCTGTTTTCTAACCTATCTTCTATTCAGTTGCCCAAAATAGAAACCAAAGCATTACCTTTGACTTTCACCTCTAATGATACTTGCAGTCCTCCCAATTTTACCTCATAAATATCAAATCTGTCAAATCTATCAACTGTTCCCATTTCCACTAATACCTCTACACTGTGCAGGTGGCCTAACTGATTTGCCACATCACCTCTGACCCCATCCCATATGTCTTCTATACCGAGACCAGAGCAGTCTTTTCAGAAGGCAAATCTGCTTCAGATCTGTGGGTGATTCCCTCCTTGGCCAATGTCCAGAATTCTTTATCTGGCCTAGGAGCCCTTCATAGCTGAGCCCCTCTTTCCTCCCCATCCTCACCTCTCACCATGCTCCCATGTGATTGCATAGCGCCTGCCACATTGCCACAAGCCACATCTGTCTTCATCATGCCCCCACCCTGCCAAAGGACCTTTGCACATGCACTTAATCATACATTGCCTGGAAAGCTCTCCTCACCCTTCAATACCTGAATAACTCCTAAGTATCGTTTGCCTCTCAGATCCAGGATGAGTCTTTCTGGGATACCTCCCTGACCTTTCTGACTACATGAAATCCCCACTAGACCTCCCATAGCAATTTTCATAGCTGAAAATTTATTTGTGCATGTGAGATTATTTGAATAAATGTTTGTCTCCACCTATAGAATATATGCTTTGAAAGTACAAAGATTGAGGCAGGCAGATCACCTGAAGTCAGGAGTTTGAAACCAGCCTGGCCAACATGGCAAAACCCCATCTCTACTAAAAATATAAAAATTAGCCATGTGTGGTGGCGTGGGCCTGTAACCCCAGCTACTTGGGAAGCTGAGGCCGGAGAATTACTCAAACTAGGGAGTCAGAGATTACAGTGAGTTGAGACCGTGCCACTGCACTCCAGCCTGGTGACAGACTGAGACTCTGTCTCAAAATAAATACATAAAAATAAAAAATAAAGTACAAAGACCAGGTCTACATTTGTCAACCTAAGACAGTGCCTTATACATGGTCACTCTTCTCTCACTCTCCAGCATTTTTTTCTTTACTTTCTAGATATTTAAATTTGAGGAAGTTATTTAACTTCTTCATATGTAAAGAGAGTCCATATTTATATATACATAGTATTGCTATAAATTATATATATTTATACAAGCACTAATTTCAGGATTAGAAGTAATTAGAGTTTGAAAAGCTCCTAACAGAGTGCCTGACAAAGAGGCGTACTCAAGGTTGAATATTTGTAACACTTATTGTGGTGGAAAACTGTAATAGAGACTAAAGATTCCCAAACTTTTAGCCTTCACTCTTCAGAGTCGTTAAGTGTCCTGCAAACCCAGCTGGTGCTTTTCTGAAATGAATGAGACTTCTGGAAACCTGAGACCATTTCCTCAGTATAGAAAATTAACTATGAAATACTCCATATAGAATACAATTATTCTTTTCTTTTGAGACATTGCTCAAATCATTTTAGTGTTTTGCTTAGTCACGCATATTACAGTAATAAGGTTATTGATATCTTACACAGTTCTAGCTCATTTTACATTCCAGGCATTTTCTTAGATCTGGTGTTAATCATATGAGAAGTTTTTGTACTCATTTCATAGATGAGGAACTGGAAACTCTCAGAGATCAAGTAATTGCCCAAGGTCACAGATGCATGTGAAACAGCCAAGACTCAAATCTAAAAGTGTTTAATTATACAGGAAGCACCTGAAAAGAAGCTTGACCTGGTTTCCTGGGTCTAAACCTCTGGGAAATATGTCTACATCTATATATGAATAATATATATATATAGGTAATGTATATGTACATACAATATATATTATATATTTACTTATATAGTACTATATATGTACAGTATATATTCCTATATGAACACCTCATTAATATATTTTTATTGTTATTTCTATTCATGTTTTTATTGTTAGTAAAACCATGGTACATTTATAATAAGTGACAATATTATTGTACAGTTAAAATATCATACAATATTGCAGTATTATTTTATTCCTAATTTCTTTGTACATCCAGCTCAAGCAGCTAGTTGAAATATTTTCCAGGATCGCAGCCCCCAGGGGCTTTTCAGGGTGATCCCAGTGATGCCTCCTTGAATGCCTGGGACTTTGGTGAACAAATAGTTTCTATGGTGCAGCCAGATAGCTGAAGAAGCTGCACCCAGACCAGCTGTGCTTGATGCTCCCCAGTGTCTGGTCCATACATATGACAGGTGTCTGAGAGAGCTCGGCACCTGCAGAATTCGAGGGCAAGGCTGGGATGGGGACACAACAAAAAGGGTCTCTTCTCCCAGCCCGTCCTTTTCACCAATGTCCTGCCCTTTATCCCCAAGAGCTGCAGTCCCTGGTGAGAAGTGTTTGCCCGGCTCTCAATTCTACATGAAAGGAAACTTCCACTTTGGAGACTTGACCAGGGAGCTCTGCTTCTTGGACACACAAAGGCAACTTAAGTCTAGGCTGGAGGTTCCCCCTCTTTAAACCCTCCTGAACTTCTTACAGTTAGAGAGCTTTTTGAAATTTCTATTAGATGGTCAGATACTCTGGCATTAGTCTTTAAACAGAACCATTCCTATTAATCTCAACCAAAACCATAGAAACCGTTGTTGGTGGAACAAAATGCCCCTCCGTAAAGTGCCTACCAATGTATACATTGAACTTCACACATTTTACCCAAGCTAATCCTTATGCCTACCCTATAAGGTGAACACTATTATTACCTTTTTCAAATAAAGGATATCTGATTTGGAAGTCAAATGATGTGGCCTCTATCACTTTGATTTCCTGCACATAAGAAAGCAAATTGTTCTCTCGTATTTCTTAAATTTTAATTTTAGAGACAGTACTCATTGTGTTGCCCATGCTGGTCTCAAACTCTTGGGCTTAAGTGATCCTCTGGCCTCAGCCTCCCAAGTAGCTGTGACTATAGGCACATGCCACTAGGCCTGGCTTGTTCTTTCATATTTAAAAGCACACACTCTGGCAGTAGAAAATTAAGGTACTAACAATATAGTTCATATGTGCTTACAGTAGAGGTTATCGTATCTTCTACTCCTTATGAGTTGGAGTTTATACGGCAAGTTTTTTAGGAGTTACCCCAGATAATTTCAGAATAGTGTCACAAGGTAAACAAATGCTACTTGGGTTCCTGACAGTGCAGACTAGTTGGCTACATTTTCCCCATGGGGTTGGTTGGGGCCAACCATGAGATCCAATGGTTTTATTTATTTACTTCAAAATAGCATGCCCACTCAAATGACTACTATATTCCGTTTTCAAAATAATTTATGAATCATCAAGATCTGATATGTTAGATAGAATCCAACTTGCTAAAATTAAATTCTTTCCTTCTATTTTGTGTATGTGGTGGAAGGAGGAGGGTGAGAAAATCAGAGTCATCTTTAGAAATATTTTAGGAGAAATTCTGATGAAGCTGCTTGAGGTTTTCAAATTAAATTATTGAATATGAAAGCTGATATTTCTTATAGAAAAGTAGTGTTTTCAATTTTCCTTATTCACTCCCAAGAGCTCTAATTATATTTCTTACATGAACTGTCTCAAGAGTCAACAATTTTTTGATTCAAAGGAAAATCAGAACTGCAAGAAAAAGTCAGATTGAAGAGACAGACTAGAGCTAAGGATTGTAGCAAATTATAGACTTCCCATTAATAAATGACATAGAGCTAGAACAGAGAGTTTAAGGGAGCAATAGAGAGAGCTGTTCAGGTGAGGGGTTGGCTTAGCATAGGAAGCACAGTAAAATACTTTATCATCAGTCATTAGGCAGAGTCTTTACATCTGGACTCCAACATTATGCAGCAAGGCATGCTGAGTATCTTTCTGCAGCCCCTCCTGCTCCACTATGTTCTCCAACCTGTTCCGTGGATTCTAGGAAGCTGACTGGTATGCATTGCATTAATATGCTCCTTTGCCATAACTAGAACTTATCCTCTAATTTTCAATTGGGGTCACTTACCACAACTTGGCTGTGTCCTTCTACAAGAGGCCAATAAAGTGACCTGCAATCTGAGTCCAGTAACTTCCCCCTTCCTTGGCCTTTCAGACTGAGGGTGATAACGGCACTTCCCTGTTACTAGCTCCAGCATCTTGCACTGTTTTCTTTCGTATGAATTTCCTAAATACCATCCTTACCACTGTACCTTTATTTAGTAGTGCCTTTATTAAACTTTCCTCAAAGCACTGATTCTGAATGGCTTGTTACCTACTGTGTCCTTAGGTAATAAACTAGTACTGTTTGTGAAAGTAGAAAGCACAAGACCCTTTGATTTCCAAGAAATGTTTAAAAGGTAATTTAGGACTCCGATTCTGAAGTGATGGAGTCAAAAGCCAGAATATCAAGATGAGCACAAGGACTAAGAATTCAGAGGACAATAGAAAATTAGACATCTATTTTAGAACTGCGACTTAAATTGATGGTTTGACCAAACCAACCAGGAGCCAATTAGTACAAATTCTTCCATTTGTTCATAAAATCATTTATTCAGAAAATATTTATGGAGTGAAGATGATTTATCTGGCTCTATTCTAGGGTTTTGAGATCCAGAACTGTACAGGGAAGATGCAAAAAGTTCTCTCCATCACTTAGTCTGTATGACTCAAGCTGAGTGGATATACATAAAGATGATTTTAAACAAAGTGTCACAGTGTTTATTTAGAAGATTGTTTTGAAATATTTACTCATTATTATAATCTAAACTCAAATAAGATTAAGCTATCTTCCCAAAACAGTAAAGAAACATTCACTCTACATAATAATAAATATCAATGAATAAAATGAAAAAAACATAAATCAACACTCCAGTTTTCTAAGACATTTACTACTGTTCTAAAATTGATCTCTTTTGATTGGAAAATTAAACATAACAATAAAAATCATTAGAATCACTAAGAAATCCAGATTTTGAGAGTTTGACGTTATTGTATTATATAAGCAACAGAACTAGTTCCTGTACTAGGCAGGGGCATATTTATTCTCTTTTTCTGAAGGCAAGTAAGATCATCTCACTCTTCTGGAATATTTGGAAATGTTTCATAAGTTTGGGGAAGACTCTTACATTCTTTAGATGCTAGTTGTCTGTGAGATAAACTTAAGTATTCTGATATTTTGAATTTCTCTACTCCTTGCTTCTTGTGTTTTTGGCCTCTTCATCAACAAAAGTGTATATTACAATGTTTCTTTATAAATCAAATATAACAATGTGTTGTATTTTGTATGTTATTTCATTTGTTCAGAAATGCTCAAAGTTTAGAGGCTAAAAACACATAAAATGTCCACTTACATCAAAAAAAGACAAAGTTCTTTACAGACACTGCCAGTTACAGAATATCTCGTGAATTGAGTGACTATCATTATTTGCCTCTCTTTGAAATATCATATATCTGAGAAAAACACTTCAAAAACTTAAGCCTTTTAAATGCAAAATCTAAATGTAAAGAAACTCTGGAATATAATCTCGGAAATACCATTCTGAGCATAGGTCATGGCAAAGATTTTATGAAGAAGACCCCAAGAGCAATTGCAACAAAAATTCACAAATGTGACCTAATAAAACTAAAGAGATTCTGAACAGCAAAATAAACTATCAACAGAGTAAACAGACAACAAACAGCATGGGAGAAAATATTTGCAAACCATGCATTTGACAAAAGTCTAATATCCAGAATCTATAAGGAACTTAAACACATTAACAAGCAAAAAACAACATCATTAAAAAGTGGGCAAAAGACATGAAAAGATAGTTTTTGAAGAAGACATACACGCATCCAGCAAGCATATGAAAAATGCTCAACATCACTAATCACTAGAAACATGTAAATAAAAACCACAATGAAATACCATTTCATACCAGTCACAATGGCTATTAAAAAGTAAAAAAGTACAGATACTTATAGGGTTGCAGAGAAGAAAGAATGTTTATACACTGCTTGTGGAATGTAAATTTGTTCAGCCACTGTGGAAAGCAGTATGGAGATTTCTCAAAGAATTAGTAGGGCATGGTGGCATGTGTGTATAGTCCCGGCTACCAGAAGATGAGGTGAGAGGATTGCTTGAGCCCAGGAGGTGGAGGTTGCAGTGAGTCAGGATCTTCCCACTGCACTCCAGCCTAGGCAACAGAGTGACACAGACACCCTGTCTCAAAAAACAAAAAAACAACAAAAAAAAAAAACAAAAAAACTTAAGATAGAACTACCATTCAACCCGGCAATCCCTACTGGGTAAGTACTCAAAGGAAAGTAAATTGTTCCACCAAAAAGACACATGTACTTGGATGTTCATTGCAGCACTATTCACAATAGTACAGATATGGAATCAACTTAGATGCCCATCAATGGCGAATTGGATAAAGAAAATGAGGCACAGCATATACACAACGCAACAATATGTAGTCATAAAAAAGAATGAAATCATAGTCTTTGCAACAATATAAGTGAACTAATGCAGGAACAGAAAATCAAATACTGAATGTTCTCACTTATAAGTGGGAGACAAACATTGAGGAAACATGGACACAAAAAAGGAAAAAGACACTAGGGCCTATTTGAGGGTGGAGGGTGGAGGAAAGTGAGGATCAAAAAACTACCTTTCAGGTATTATGCTTATTACCTGGGTGATGAAATGTCTGTACAACAAATCCCCCTGACACATAATTTACCTATATGGCAAACCCGCACATGTACTTCTGAACCTAAAATAAAAATTAAAAACAAAAAAGAAAGTTGCTCTTTGGGAAAGGGTCAGACACAAATGCTAGATCACATAAAAAGGGGAATTGCTTTTTAAAGAGATGAGGTTACTAAAAAAAAAATTAAGGCCTTTATATTGAAAGCAGAAATCACAAAGAAAAAGATTTTTGTTTTTAAAAACTTAAAAATAAGTTGTTACAAAACTTCCTTTAACAAAGATAAAGCCAAACTAGAAATTATTTGCAATGTACATAACAAATAATATTAATGTCCTTAAAATACAGATTTGCAGATAGCAAAGAGATAAAACTCATAAAATATTGACAAAATGTATGAAAAAGTAGCCCTCCAAAAATAGACATATAAATTAAAGACTACTAAATATAGAAAAGTTTATACTTTTATTATTAATAAAAATGCTATTTAAGGCAATAAAGATATTCCATTTAATATGGAAAATTATTGCATTATTTTAAAAGGATAATTTCTAATTTCACTGAAAGTCTGAGTTATTTCTAGACTGCTGATGAACTTGTGAGAACACATGGACACAGGGAGGGGAACATCACACACCAAAGCCTGTTGGGGCCTGGGGGACTCAGGGAGGGATAGCAGGGTGTGCGGGGAATGGGGAGGGATAACAGTAGAAGAAATACCTGATACAGATGACAGGGGGATGGACGCAGCAAACCACCATGGCACATGTATACCTATGTAACAAACTTGCACATTCTGCATATGTACCCCAGAACTTAAAGTGTAAGAAAAAAAAAGTTTATATTCTTATTATTAATAAAAATGCAATTTAAGGCAACATATTCCATTTAATATGGAAAATTATTGCATTTTTTAAAAGTTCAATTTCTAGTTTCACTATGAGTTATTTCCAGACTGCTGACAAGCTTGTTAGTATTATGAGAAATTTGAAAATTTGTAATAAAACTGTAAAAGTGAAAATTTCTCTCTCTAAAAAAAAGAAACCAATGAAACAAAGAGCTGGATGTAGGAAAACACCAATAAAACTGTCAACCCTTTAGAAAGATGAACAAAGAAAAATAAAAAAAGAAGATAATACTTACAGAAATTAAGCAGCATGTACCACTATACATCCTGCAAATAGTCCAAAGGGTTATTAGAGAATGCCACAAAAATTCTACATATATAAAATGGACAACCTTGATAAAATGAGTAACCTCCTTGAAAACACATATAACCACAGCTCATCCAATGTGAAGTAAATACTTTGAATAGCTCCATAACAATTAAGAAAATTAAATTTATAATTTAAAAATAATAGCCCCCACAAAAATCTTCAGGCCAGATGGTTTCACTGGTAAGTTCTACTAAACATTTAAAAAAGAAGGAAAACTGCCTTTTCACCAAATGGTGCAGGAGCAATTAGACATCTGCAACAAAAATGTGACTTCAACTTAGGCGTCATACCTTATACAAAATATAGTTCAAATGCATTACAAAGTTAAAAGTAGGTATGAATTTACAAAACTTTTAGGGCAAAAAACACAGGAAAAAATACTATTTCTAAAGCTAGAAAAACTGTCCTTAGATTTGACATAGAAAGTATGAGCCATAATAGGAAAAATTGATAAACGTGATTTCATAAAAATTAAAAACCATTGCTCTCTGCAAGATTGTGGACAAGGTGAAAAGACCAGCTACAGATGGTGAGAAAATATTTGCAAGAATAGTATACAGGATATTTGAAGAACTTTCAAACCTCCATAATAAAAAAAAAGCAAGCATTCTAATTAGGAAACAGGCATAAAACATGAACAGACATTTCACAACAGAAGACATACTGATGTTGAATAAGTATTAGCCATCAGGGTAATACAAATAAAAACCACAGTGAAATATCACAAGATACTAATGACAATGGCTAATAGATACATAAACAATACCAAATGCTGGCCAGGATGTGGAAAAATTAGATCACTCATACATTATTAATGGGAATGCAAAACAGTACAGTCACTCTGGAAAACAGATTGCCAGTGTCTTAAAAATCAACCATGTATTTACTGTCCAACTCAGTAATTTATACTCTTAAGTTTATCCCAGGGAAATGAAGACCTATATTCATACAAAATCTCATCCATGAATGTTTATACCCATTTTGTTTGTAATAGCCCCAAATTGGAAACAACCCAGATGTTCTTCAGCAAGTGAATGGTTGAACAAACTCTGCTATGTCATATCATGGCATACTATTTAGCAGTAAAAATAATAAACTACTGA
The DNA here is from genome assembly GCA_963574635.1 of Cheracebus regulus. NCBI lineage: Eukaryota > Metazoa > Chordata > Mammalia > Primates > Pitheciidae > Cheracebus > Cheracebus regulus. The sequence goes on along the minus strand of CAUYQU010102777.1, from coordinate 8,487 downwards.
AACACACAACAGCTTGGATGATTCCCTGGGATACTACAGTGAATGAAAATATTCAATCCCAAATGGTTATATTATACATAACATTGTTAAAACTATTGAAATGGAGAAAAGATTAGCGCTTCCAGGGATTAAGAAGGAGGTGAGAGAGGGAAAGAAATGACTGCAGCTAAAGGAGGACAACATGAGGGATCCTTGTGGACCTGTAAATGTTTAACTGTCACTGCATCGATGTCAATAGTGTGGTTGTTTGTTGCGCGATAGTTTTATAAGATTTCATCATTGAGGAAAACTGGGTAAAAGATACATGGGGATCTCTCTGCATTATCTCCTAAAACAGAATGATAACCTAAAATCATTTCAAATTAAAAGGTTAATTTAATACATATGATATTAGACACAGAGATACATACATACATACAAATATATCTATAACGCCACAAATATATCTATAACGCCACAAATATAAGCATACAAAACTCCAGTTTTCTCTCAGTAAGAGGGGATTCAGTAGTAAGTATTTAGATGTTTCCTCCACAGTCCATCATTCTGACCATTTTGTTACCAAAAAGCCATTTTACTTCCCTTTCCTTCCTTAAAATCTGCCAACTTCCAGGACAACAATTTCTTCAATGCAACCAGCTCATTGTCAAAGATCTCCACGTGACAGATAGTCCTTCATTCTTTGGCAACCTTTGAAATAAAAAGTAAATTACCTGCATCTACACTAATTTATTTGCCCTCTCTGCCACATGCACCACATGTGCAATGGTGGAACAGGGACAGGATAACCACAATAAATTTTCCCAGGAAAAATGGAGGAGAATGAAATGCCCACAGTGTCACTGGTCCAGAGCAATGCTTCAGTCCTCTTGGGCAGCATAAAGTCTTCCTGTTCTGGAAGAGAAGAAAGTTTCTAGATTCTACTCTAAGGGACAATCCCTACATTCGATTCACCCAAAGTTGTTACAAGGCCTTGATCTCACTCCAAGAGGAACTTGAAAATTTAGTTTTCAGTGTTTCTAGGAATAGGATTCAGATTGATGAGTAACTGGCCATTCCCTTTCACACCTGCTCTACCTAATACCAAGGTTTATTACAAAATCCGAGTGGTTATTAATAGTAAAACTTTGTTTATCTTGCATATCAGGACAAACATTTGTATATGTACATGGAGAGACACATACAATAAATGTCATTACTATGTTGTTCGTAAATTGTAAAAACTGTTAAAAACCTACATACCTAATAAGAAGAAAGGCCTACTTCACTATGTAAGTAAACAATACTATGAAACTATTTTAAAGAAATGAACTTAATAAATAGAGGAGAGAAAAGCAAGTTGTAGAATCATATGCACATAATAAACCATATTTATAAATATAAGTTTGCAGTCACACAGATAAATGATATTTTACAGTTTCATTTATGTGTATGTAAATGCATGGGAAACATTTTGGAAAGTTATGGAACAAATTAAAAACAGTCTTTTTCCAATGACTGGAAAATTAGAAGTGGGAGTGGTTGTCACAGGAGGCTAACATTTCTGCTAATGTTTTAATTTTTAGGCAAAGAAAAAAAATATTACCTGTGAGTATTAAATAAATGAAACAAATATTAACAACAATAACAACTGGAGTGGAGATGCATTAACATATTAATAATGAACACTGGGTGGTTGAATTGTAGCTGCATTTTATTTTATTTGCTCTGAATGGTATTTCTCTTGTGTTTCTCAGAAACACATTGATTTGGTTTGGCTTCGTGTGCCACCCAAATTTCATCTTGATTTATAATCCCCAAGTGTGGAAGGAGGGACCTGGTGGGAGGTGACTGGATCATGGGGGTGGTTTCCCTCATGCTGTTCTTGTGATAGCGAGGGAGTTCTCGTGAGATCTGATGGTGCAAAAGGGGCAGTTTCCTCGATCTCTCTCTTTTTCCTACTGCCTTGTGAAGAAGGCACTTGCTTTTCCTTCACCAAAATTGTGAAAATTTTGACCAAAATTGTGTTTCCTGAGGCCTCCCCAGTCATGCAGAACTGTGATTAAATTAAATCAGTTTTCTTTAGAGATTACCCAGTCTCAAGCAGTTCTTTATAGCACTGTGAAAATGGACTCACACACACATTTTCATATTTAAAACTAAATCATACAAAACATTTTAATGAAAATAAATCATGGTGCTGCATAAAAAAGGATACTATCCCATCAAAATCTAGATGGTGTTCCTTGACCTGGAAAGGTATTCACACTGTCTGGTTAAATAAGGAACAGAATAGAATAATATTGTAGTTATAGAGTATTATTTATCTCCATAAATATTTGATGAACACAAGTTACACATGAAGGACTGAATGAATAAGTGAATGAGTAAGCTGATGACTAGAAAACTTTTATTGAAAGTGATGACTGAAACAGTCATTCTCAAGAAAAAAATATTAGGTGGCACGTTGAAATTATTGATAACCATCATATGAGTTGAATGTCTCAGTGTTACTTGATTTGGGTTATAAATGTAAATATCTAGTCATTATCAGAATCAGTGATAATGTCAGAGGCCTGTTAAACTAGAGCAACTCTAGTCTTAAACAGGAGCTGGGTAAAATGAAGCTGAAACCTAGTAGCTGCCTTCCCAGAGGGTTAAGTCATTCTAAGTCACTGGATGAGATAAGATATCAGCACAAAATGCAGGTCATAAAGACCTTGTGGATAAAATAGGTTGCAGTAAAGGAGCTGGCTGAAACCCACCAAAGCCAAAATGGCGACGAGAGTGACCCCTGGTTGTCCTCACTGCTACACTCCCACCAGTGCCATGACAGTTTACAAATGCCATGACAATGTCAGGAAGTTACCCTATATGGTCTAAAAGGGGGAGACATAAATAATCCATTCCTTATTTAGCATATCATCAAGAAATAACCATAAAAATGAAGTAGCCATTTTGTTCATTCCTTTACTTTCTTAACAAACTTGCTTTCATTTTGCACTGAATTCTTTCTTGCACAAGATCCAAAAACCTTCTCTTGAGGTCTGGATTGGGAACCCTTTCCTGTGACAATAATAATTTGTCTATGCAGCACATGGTGGGACTCCTTAAACTCAGAATAAAACCTGCCACATAGCAAATGTTCAATAAATGTGTTTTTAATAGTGTCTTACTCTGTTTGGGCTGATAAAACAAACTACCACAGACTGGAGGGCTTATATACAACAGAAGTTTATTTCTCACAGTTCTGGAGGCTGGAAAATCCCAGGCCAAAGGACTAGCAGATTCTGTGTCTGTTGAGGGTCTGCTTCCTGCTTCATAGACTGCCATTTTCCTGCTCCTTCTTCATGTGGCAGAAGAGGTGGAGAGGGAGCTCTCTGGGGTCTTTTCTTGGAACACTAATTCCAGTCATGAGGAGTACATGCTCATGATCTAAACACCTATCAAAGACTCACCACCTAATGCCATCACATTGGAGATTGGAATTTTAACATAGGAATTTTGCAGGGCACAAACAGCCAGTCTATAGCAGACAGTTGTAAAATACACGTTAAAAATTAAACCACTGTATTTTTAAAAAAATACCTTGACATCAAGCTCTTAGGTTAAGTCATAAAATCAATAGTATAAACCAATTTACTTTTATTTTTACAAAAATACGTAGATTTGTTGGGTACATGTACAGTTCTTTTACATGCATATATTGCATAATGAAGTCTGGACTTTAGAGTAACCTTCACTTGAACATGTAAATTATACTCAATAGGTAACTTCTCATCCCTCACTCTGCTCCCACCTCCCATCTTTTGGAGTCACTAATGTCTATTATTCCACTCTATATGTCCATGTGTACACACTGTTAAGTTCCCTCTTATGAAGGAGAATATGTGGTATTTGACTTTCTTTTTCTGACTTACTTCACTTAATTAATGGCTTCCAGTTCCAATCATGTTGCTGCAGAAGACATAATTTCATTCTTTTTTCAGGGTATGTTTTGAGCTGTGAGAATTCCTAATCCCTTTTGAAAAAAAAAAAAAAGAGTAAATTCTAAACTGTAAATTACAGAGACAGTGAAGTCATCATTGTTTTTTTAAAAAAATCCATTAAGGCTGATTTCGATGTGTTTAGGATTAGGGGGTGTTGGAGATAAGAATTCAGCTCTGTCCCCACCTCCAACCCCTTCTCTAACACCCATTTCTCTCCTCCCTCTTCTTCTCTCTCTCTCATTCACAATTGCTCTAACTTGTTTTCACTTTCTCCTTCTCTCTCCCTTTCTCTCTCTCTCTCTTTTCATTTCTTGACATTCAGAGGCATCATGAAGGCAGTTGGAAATCAAGTATAAATTTATTCTCACATTAGTACTCTTCCATCATCCTGAATTAGTATGCATAGTTATGAAAGTCACTTACCAATAACAATGCAATCTATGAATACTAATCTGAAGGGATACCAGCCATAAAGAAAAGACTGCCACTCTGATTGGGTAAGGCTAATAAGACAGCCTTGGGCAAAATAAGTGACAGATCCTCATTTTTTTTGCATATTTCTCCCATGCTGTGTTGACTCTCCCTTTCTTTATATTCCATTCAGTGTAGAAAAATCAACATTTATTAATGAAGACAATTCTATATTCAATTCTGATATTTCTGACACTTCCCATAACTGTCCTATAATTGAGATATATGAATAATTTGTCTATTACTAGAACAATCATATTTGGCTTTTTCCACCTTGCAAATTAACTAATGGCTCTGTTGGGGACTTATGATAATGTTTTGTTCCTGCCTCTTTTTATTTTTTCATTTCTCTTTTTGGAATCTCAGTCCCTATGTGTCTCAATAGATTCAGTACGTTAGGTCTCAAGCCTAGCTACATAATATAATCAACTGAGACAATCTTAAAATAATAATCGTGTCTTGTCTTTACCTAAGATCAATAAAACCTGAGGCTCTAGACGTGGCTCTAGTCTCTGTATTTTATTAAGCACCCTACATGATTTATGCACAGTGAGAATTGAGAACCACTGGCTCTGGTTACAGGTTCAGCCCTTGTAGACCCATGTATATTTGTGATCTTTTTAAGGACCATAAATATCAGTCTTGCCCCTGGAATATGTGTCTTCTAACACATGGGGAGAATAGGAATAAAAGTTACTGAATGAAGTAAATATTTTCCCACTTTATAGGGAAAGCGCTTACTCTAATGCAGGGATCAAAAGTATAAACTTTGTGTAAAGATCCTAATTTTTTAACGTTTTACTTTGAAATAATTTTAGATTAAAAGAAAGTTTTATAGATAATGCAGAGAGTTCCCATATGCCCTTCAGCCAGCTTTCCCTAACGTTAGCATTTTATTTAACTATGATACACTTGTCAAAACTAAAATCTTAACATTGTTATAATACTACTAACTAAACCACAGACTTAATGTAGACGTCTCCAGTTTTTCTACTAGTGTTCTTTTTCTGTTCCAGGATCAAATCCAAGATAACACACCACATTTAGTCATCATGTCTCCTTCGTCTCTTTTAGTCTGTGACAATTTCTGTCTTGTTTTTCATGACTTTGACACTTTTGAATATTACTCATAAAGAAGGTTTTTTTGCAGAATAGTCCTCAGTTTGGGTTCACTTGATGTTTTCTTGTGATTAGACAAGTCTTAGTCCACTTGGGCTGACATTACAAAATATCATAAGCTGGGTGCTTACAAGCCCTGTACATTTATTTCTTGCAGTGCTGGAGGCTGACAAGTCCAAGATCAAGGCACCATCAGATCCAGTGTCTGCTGAGGGTCCCTTTTCTGGTGTACAGTTCGTGTCTTTTACAGAGTTCTCGCATAGTGGAAGGGCTTAAGCAGATCTCTGGGGCAGGCGGGGGGCTCTTTTATAAAGGAGCTAATCCCATCCCTGAAGACTCTACTCCCAAAGACCACCTCCTAAAACCATCACCTCAGGGGTTAGGGTTTGAACACATGGATTTGAGGGGGACACACAGATTCAGACCATAATAACTAGGGTTCTGAGTTTTGGAGAATGATACCACAGAGATGAGGTGTCCTTTAATTGCATCAAATCAGAGAGCATATGAATCAACATGACAGATCACTGATGATGTTAACCTTGATCACTTGGTTAAGGTGGTATCTGGCAGGTTTCTCTGCTACAAAATTACTATTTTCCCCCTTTTCATATTCTGTTTCTTATAAGTGAATCACTCAGTCCAATCCATACTCAAGGGGAGGAAAATTAACATTTGGAATTCTTCCCTAAAAATGATTTGCTCTTTCTCCACCATTCATTTATTTACTCAATTATTTATTCACATCAGTTGGCACTCATGGATATTCATTTTATTCATTGTGATATAATCCAGTACTCTCATTATTTTATTGTAAACATTGTTTTAGCTTTGACAATGGGAAGCTCTTTGAAATTGGTTCCTGTGTCAGTTTGACTTGTCCCATCCTTTGTTTTGTTGTTTTATTTTGTTTGAGTGTGTTTTTAACTTTTGAGACTACAAGTAGCTCCAGGTTCATCTTTTACTTACAACATCCCAGCCCTAGAATCAGCCATTTCTCCAGAGATCCCTGAGTTCCATTCTATTATTGGAGAATGGTAACGAGAAGCCAAGATCTGGACACTATGTGTGTTCATTACTAGTAGGGTGCCATTGCAGTAAACTTTCAAAAATTATTTTCTTTTATACTCAGCATTCATATCCAAATCATGCTTCTTAAAGAACTATAGAAATCCTCAGGATCTAAATATTAAGGTAAAATAAGATCCACTGTAATTGGGTGACATAGATTTTATTTCTTGAACTGGTATTAGGTCCTTGAGCATTTTTAAGATCCAGACTTTCTTTTTCCAGATATTTCCATGATGATTTAATAAAGGTATTGTGACCACTGTGGTTTTCTTGAATCCAAGATTCTTTTTGGACACATAATTCATTTACAATCTTTGCTTGAAAATGATACTCAACTATATACTCCCAGAAATACATTCCATATATGAATGCCTTCTTTAGCTCTTTAGTCGTTTTTAAACTTGAAGGACATGGTCAAATATCTGGAGCAGCTAAGAGCTGACAGTTCAGCTGAGTTATCCCAATGCTGACATTTACTCTCAAAAGCACCACGTTTTGGTGATTTGTTTTTGTTTTGTTTTGTTTTTTTAAATCATTTATTTCTCTTCTAGTTTCAAAAACCTAACGCTATTCAACAAATGGTAGCTGTTTCTAGTTAAGGCTTTCAGAAGAGCTTTGGTGGGTTTGAATATGGGCTGCTTTAATTATAGTAGCATTTGGAGCTGTCACTTAAACAGTGAGTAGGATTCAGTGTAAGAATTCAATCCTGACCATTACATTACAATATAGTAATAGTAGGTACTTTCTGGAAAAGGAAAACTAAAGCCTTGTGAATGAAGCACCATGGTCCAGTGTAATTGTGCTATAAGGGAATTTCATTAAATTTCTTTGGCAATTCAAAGATAAGAATCACACAAAGTGGGGGTGAATAGCCTTCTCCAGATGACATCATTTGGAAAAACAGGTTAAGTAGAAATGTGAAGTAAAATTCTCTTAGGAGGGTAAGATATCCAAAACTAAAATACAATTTTTTCTTGTGTAATAAATAGCATCTGTCATGAACAGCTTAGAAGTTAATCAGGGATCTTTGTTTCTGGCTGTTTCAGTTGTTCAGAAAAAAACCAAATTACTACAACATGATGTGAAATGATCTATTAAAATCACTTACACATGTCTTTGAAACAGGAAGATGAGGATGTGTAAGTCTGCCTGGAAAACACAAAAGACTGTAAGCAACAAACCTGAATTTTAAAGAGTGAATGAACAATTCAAAAAGAACAAAACAAATTGGAAGTAATGAAAATGCTTACTTATTTCCCAAAAGGGAATAACTTTATTCTTGGGTATAAACTCTGAAAGTGATAAAACACTTTGTTTTGTTTTCAGAAGGTCTTTTTGTTTTGTTTTGTTTTGTTTTGTTTTTCATTGGGAGGCCCAGACAGGAAGATTACTTGAGGCCAGTAGCTCAAGACTAGCCTGGCCAACATGGTAAAACCCTGTCTCTACCAAAAATACAAAAGTCAGCAGGGTGTGGTGGCATGTGCTTAAAATTCCATCTACTTGGGAGGCTGAGGCAGGAGAATCACTTGAACCTGGAGCAGAAGCTGCAGTGACTTGAGATCACGCCACTGCACTGCACTCCAGCCTGGGTGACTGAGCAAGACACTGTCTCAAAAAAAAAAAAATTTTTCCAATTTTAATTCAACTTGGGTCTGGCAAGTTGATATGCCTATTCCATGAACGGTAAACATGAGCACTTTCTAATTATATATATATATATATATATATACAATATATATATTATATATAATATATATATACAATATATATATTATATATAATATATATATACAATATATATATTATATATAATATATATATACAATATATATATTATATATAATATATATACAATATA
>CAUYQU010102773.1:0-53629 GCA_963574635.1 Cheracebus regulus | reverse complement strand
TGTGGCTCCTCTGCCGGGAATCTCCCGGTCTGTGGGCAACAAAAATTCGTCGGAAAGTGCGGCGTCCACTCGTTCTCTGCACTTTCACTGGGAGCTACATTCCTGAGCTGTTGCTAATCGGCCATCTTGGATCTCTCCCCATCTGGCTAATTTTTGTATTTTTAGTAGAGACGAGGTTTCACCACATTGGCCAGGCTGGCCTCGAACTCCTGACCTCGAGTGATCCGCCCATCTCGGCCTCCCAAAGTTCTGGGATTACAGGCGTGAACCACTGCGCCTGGCCCACACTTTATTTTAATCTGATCACCTCCTGAAGAACATTTTGGTTGTTGGCACTTTTTCGCTATTGCAAATAAAGCTGATTTGAATATTCACATACAGATTTTTCTGTAAACAGAGGTTTCTTTTCTTTGCTTTCTTTCTTTCTTTTTTTTTTTTTTTTTTTTAGACAGAGTTTCGCTGTTGTTACTGAGGCTAGAGTGCATTGGCACAATCTCGGGTCACAGCAACCTCCGCCTCCCAGGTTCAAGCAATTCTCCTGCCTCAGCCTGCCTAGACGCTGGGACTACAGGCATGCGCCACCACGCCCAGCTAATTTTGTATTTTTAGTAGAGACGGGGTTTCTCCACATTGGTCAGGCTGATTTCAGCCTCCTGTCCTCAGGTGATCCACCCGCCTCGGCCTCCCAAAGTGCTGGATTACGGGTGTGAGCCACCGCGCCCGGCCCACGGTTTTCATTCCTTTAGGATAAATGCGCAGGAGTGCAGTCACTGGGTCATATGGTAAGTGTGTTTAATTTTATAAGAAACTGCTAAGCTGTTGTCCAGGGTGGCTGCAGCATTTTACAGCCCCCACCACCATGTGAGAGCTCCCGTGTCTGCCTCCTCCCCAGCACTTGGTATAGCAGCAGTTGTTTTCAGCTGTTTAACAGGGGGGTAGCGGTATGCCATTGTGGCTATAATTTGCAATTTCCAATTGGTTAATGATGGCAAACATCTATTCCTGTGCCGATTTCTCACCTGTTAATTTTCTTTGGCGAAGTGCCTGTTGAAGTCTTTGCCTATCGGATTTCTCTTCTTCCTGTTGAGTTTAAAGTGTTCTTTCATATTCTAGATGCGAGTCCTTTGTCAGAAAGGCGATTTGCAAATGTGTTCTCCTAATCTGTGGCTTGCCTTTTCATCCTCTGCGTGGGGTGTTTCACAGAGCAAAAATTTTAAATTTTGATGAAGTCCAATTTATCAGTGTTTTTCTTCATGGCTTGTGATTTTAGTGTCAGGTTTAAGAACTCTTTACCTAACCCTAGGTCATAAAGATTTTCTCCCACGTTTTCTTCTAAAAGTTTGATATTTTACATTTAAATCTACAGTCCATTTTGAGTTAATTTCTATTTAAGGCGTGAGTTTACCTCCCGGTTTGTTCGTTTTACCTAGGAATGCCTTAAATCATTACTCCAAGACAATTTGTTGAATGATCTCTCTTACTGGCTACTTCTTTCTACATATCCATCTTTTCACTACCTAAATAGTAAGAGTAAAAAGTAGGAATCACATCTTATGCCTTTTTTTTTTAGTAGAGATGGGATCTCACTATGTTGCCCAGGCTGGTCTCAAACCTTTGAGTTTAAGTGAGTCTCCTGCCTTGACCTCCCAAAATGCTGGGATTACAGGTGTGAGCCACAAGGATCGACTTATGCTTCCTAACATCTCCCTCTGAACTTAGCATTTATTCATTCATTCAATAAATATTAATTGAATACTCATTATGTGCTGGGAATTATGCTAGGCATTTAGAATACATCTGTTCTTCTCATGGAGTTAATAACCTACTAAAGAAGAACAATAATAAAAAAGCAAAAAGGGCCAGGTACTATGGCTTACTCCTGTAATTCCAGCATCTGGGGAGGCCGAGGCGGGAGAATTGCTTGAGCCCAGGAGTTCGAGACCAGCCTACACAACATAGCGAAACCCTGACTCTACCAAGAAAGATACAAAAAATAGCCAGGCGTGGTAGTATGCACCTATAGTCCCAGCAACCCAGGAGGCTGAGGTGGAAGGATCCCTTGAGCCTGGGGAGGTCAAGGCTGCAGTGAGCCGTAACTGTGCCACTGTATTTCAGCCTGAATGACAGAATGAGATCCTGTCTCAAGAAATAAAAAAAAAGAATCTAGTTGGCATTGTGATGATGATGTGCTCTGAAAGAACTGAGAACCACAGTAGAAAAAGAATAATGGATGGGGGTGCAAAATGCATAGGGAGCTGCACTTAGGAGAAGATAAAGTCTAAGCAAAGACCTTACCACCTCTGGGACTGTGACAGGGATGAGGAAAGAGAAGCAAAGAAGCTCTAGTGCTCTTGGTCCAGCCATCTGTTTACAATCTCTATGCCCTCCAACTCTTACAGCTGAAAAAAGCACCCAGAAATATTAGCCAGCATTGGCCAGGTGCGGTGACTCACGCCTGTAATCACAGCACTTTGAGAGGCTGAGGCAGGCGGATCACAAGGTCAGGAGTTCAAGACCAGCCTGATCAATATGGTGAAACCCCATCTCTACTAAAAATACGAAAATTAGCTGGGCGTGGTGGTGCGTCCCTGTAGTCCCAGCTACTCCGGAGGCTGAGGCAAGAGAATCGCGTGAATCCAGGAAGCAGAGGATGCAATGAGCTGAGATCACGCCACTGCACTCCAGCCTGGGCAACAGAGAGAGACTGTCTAAAAAAAAAAAAAAAAAAACTAGCCACCATCATTAAAAGGAATGCAGTACAACTCTATCTCCTGACACAAGAGCATCCACAACATAATCCTCAGTGAGTGATACATTTCTCCCTCCCCTCCCTTCCCCCTTCCCCATCTTAGCTACCAGAGTTCCCCAAACCTCTGATGCCTTCCGCTTTGTCAGAAGTTAGTTATGGGCAGTGAAAAGTCTCCATTGGTTACTGGTCTATGTCATGCTGGGGAGAAAGCAGGTGTTCCCAGCCCACAAGGCTGATTGAGGAGTTGTCGGGGGGCAGGAGAGGCTGGTAGACAGAGAGCAGGTTCCCACCACTGCTCCGCACATGGCAGAGGTGGTGCTGATTGAGCCCAGCAGGAGCCCACCCTAGAAGGAGGGGGCAAGTGGCATCCCCGGCCTCAGCCTCCTTTGGGACTGGTTGTCTACAGCCCAGTGTGGTTTTGCGGTTCCCCTTGGATTTTGGATGTTCATAAAATAAGCTGCCAGCTGCCTGCCTGCTGTGGTAGGGGGAGGGTCTGTGGCATGAGCGCCTTGCTGGTGGGGGCTGGGGGTGCTGGCAGGTTTCAACGAAGCTGGCCTGGGAGCCTCCTGGTTGGCTGCCTAGAGCGCTTTCCCAGGCCAGGGCCGGAGGCCCAAACCTCCTGCTGGCCTGCTGTTGAATGAGTAGTAGACCAGGTGGGATTTCATAGCTTCATCTATCGGGATTGTCAAAAGGCTTCCAAAGTTTCTGTCCCCCATCAGGTCTCCTGGCCACACCTGTCTCCTAGCCATGCCCTTCGGCACCCACACCTCCAGAAGCTTGGCCGTGATTAGCATGGTGCCTGGCACAGAGGGGTGATCCCTGAACTTTCTAGGGCCTCCTCGGCCATGTGTTCTGGGAAGCACAAAAATCTGGAGAGTGAGGATCAAGCAGGTTCTCCTTCTTCCATGGGCATTGCCAGCCAATGAGAACTTTTAGGCGTCACAATGTGTTTGCTTTAGCCTCTGGGGACAACCAGATCTCTGCTAGGGCCTGACAGGGTCTCTGCTGCTAGTGGGGAGAGAGCAGTGGAGCCCAAGCACCTTGGCCCTAGTGCTCTGGGAGTGCAGTTGGCCAGCTCTGGGACTAGGGGGTCTTTTTCCAGCCCCGTGGTCATTGAATGATTTAACCCTGCAGTGGCCTTGGTTATGCAGGCTTTATCTGGGTGAGTCCAGATACTCATTACCTCTCCCTGGGCTTGACCTGACTCCAGCAGGCTGCCTCACCTCTAAGAGTTTGCTCTGGCTGGGCACAGTGGCTCACGCCTGCAATCTCAGCATTTGGGAAGCCAAGGCAGGTGGATCACGTGGTCAGGAGTTCGAGACCAGTCTGGCCAACGTAGTGAAACCCCGCCTCTACTAAAAAAAATACAAAATTCAGCCAGGTGTGGTGGTGTGTCCCTGTAATCTCAGCTACTCGGGAGGCTGAGGTAGGAGCATCTCGTGAACCCAGGAGGCAGAGGTTGCAGTGAGCTGAGATTGTGCCATTGTACTCCAGCCTGGGCAATAGTGTGAGACTCTGTCTCAAAAAAAAAAATAAAAAGAGTTTGCTCTGCCCACACAGGCTCACCCTCTGGGAACGTCACATTCTGGAAGCTGTGTCCCCTAACCTCTGCCCACAGCCCGGGGCCAGGAGGAAAGCCACTCCAGCTAAGATGAGATTCTGTCTCTTCTTGCACTTGACACTTCCCTCAGACTTCAGACTTGTTCCCTGACACTGCACTGTCTTATTTGATCTTGAAGGCAGGACTTTCTCCTCCTTGGAAACTGGAGGTACCAGGATGCCTGTGAATGGCTGGGCACTGGGGTGTGGCTTGAGGGTCACCCACTGTGTTCATGACACATCATCTAGACATTTTCTTTTCACCCCTCACTGCGGGGACTAAGATCACCAAGGTCCTGCCCTGCGGCCCCTCCCAGAAGCCTGGATGATACCCCAAACCTCAAATAAGCTTAAGAGAATTGGCTTTCATTCCAGACTGCTTGGTTCAAACCTGACAGCATAACTTGCCTGCTCTATGATCCTGGGCAAGTCATTTAACGTCGCCAAAGCTTAGTTCTTTCTCCTCTACCCCTCAACACAACATGACAGGTTTTCACGTTCCCAATGCAAGTTCTTTCATTTATATACTCATCTCCCCTTATCCACAGGGAATACATTCCAAGACCCCCAGTGGATACCTGAAACCATGGATAGTACTGAACCCTATATGTGTGTAATATGTTTTTTTACTATACATACATACTTGTGATAAAGTGTAATTTCTAAATTAGGCATAATATGAGCTTAACAACAATAATTAATAATAAAATAGAACAGTTATAACAATACACTATAATTAAAGTTATGTGAATATGGTCTCTTTCTTTTTTTTTCCTCACTATGTCACCCAGGCTGTAGTGCAGTGGCATGATCTCAGCTCACTGCAACCTCTGTTTCCCTGGCTCAAGCGAGTCTCCTCCCTCAGCCTCAGTGGCTAGGATTACAGGCATGGGATACCATGCGCAGCTAATGTTCTTATTTTTAATAGAGATGGGGTTTTGCCATATTGGCCAGGCTGGTGAATTTGGTCTCTTTCTAGGTTTTTTTTTCTGAGACAGAGTCTCACTCTTGTCACACAGGCTTGAGTGTAAATGGTGTGATCTCAGCTCACTGCAACCTCCACCTTCAAAGTTTAAGTGATTCTCCTGCCTCAGCCTCCTGAATAGCTGGGATCACAGGCACCTGCCACCACACCTGGCTAAGTTTTGTATTTTTAGTAGAGATGGGGTTTCACCATGTTGGCCAGGCTGGGCTCGAACTTCTGACCTCAGGTGATCTGCCCACCTTGGCCTCCCAAAGTGCTGAGATTATAGATGTGAGCCACTGCGCCTGGCCTCTTTCTAAATATTTTACTGCACCATGGGTAACTGAAACTACAGAATGTGAGGCCATGGATAAGAGGGGAGACTACTGTACCATCCTGCCTTTTGTTGATGCCAAGGGTAGTTCCTATACCTAAAAAACATAACATAAAATACAATCTTGGGGCCAGGCGCGGTCACTCACACCCGTAATCCCAGCACTTTGGGAGGCTGGCGGGCAGATCACCTGAGATTGGGAGTTCAAGACCAGCCTGGCCAACATGGTGAAACCCCAGCTCTACTAAAAATACAAAATTAGCCAGGTGTTGTAGCATGTCTGTAATCCCAGCTACTCAGGAAGCTGAGGCAGGAGAATCACTTAAACCTGGAAGGCAGAGGTTGCAGTGAGCCAGGATTGTGCCACTGCACTCCAGCCTGGGTAGGAGAGTGAGACTTCATCTGAAAAATAAAGAATTAAAACTAGAGGTTCCCTTAAAGCCATGCAGTTTATGTTTGAATATGCTTGATTACCTCCAGTGATAGGTAACTCACTATCTATAAGAGGCAACTAGAGTGGATCCTGATGGTAGACAAGAAGGAGGTGGTCTGGGGCATGGTTGACCTTGGAGATGTTTGCCCCACAAATGCGGCTGCCAGATTAAGTCCATCTGAGGAATGTCCCGCAGCCTGGCCCACAAGATCTCCCTCCCAGCCCTGCCCCAGAGCCCTCTCAATCCTTCCTCTCTAAAACCGCAGCCCCTCCCTCAGAAGGGAGCCCTCTCTGCACAGACTGGTTAAGGTTTATTAGTCCTTAAAATTCCTTTGAGATGAGTTGGTATTTATTTCCCTGCAAAGCTTATGTAACCGTAAGAGGATACAGGGGCTGCCAAAGCTGTCTGTGGTTTGGATGGGGCTCATAGCGGTTTCTTCTGGGAGCTAAATATTATAATGAGTGACCTCATACTATCATTTTCTTTGGAACCGAGTTGTGCTTGTCCCAGTGGTACCCGGAGCTACCTCCCAGGCCCCTGCTGTTTTGATTCAGGCCGGGACCAGAGAGTAGGGTGAAGGGAACACGGAGAACAAAATTAGTCTGTTGAGGCTACTTGGTCACTCGGCTTCTCCGGGGAGGCTGAGATCTGGGTTTTCAGCCAGCACCGAGCTCTGTGTAGCCACCATGATTGGACTGCTGGGGAGATTATGGGAAGGGCCAGCCTTCCAGCCACTGTCTGTTCCAATCTGAGCTTGTGTAAGGATGCAGATTTGGGACTTGGAACAGGAATGGTTGGGGAGGATCTGACGGCTGAGTGGTCACGGGCAATCCTGAGGAACTGTTGAAGCTGGGGAAGTCTTGCATGGGGAGCCTCCAGCTGCTGAGTAAGAGGCACCATTCATGGAGTACTGCTGCATACCGGCACCAAGCAAAGCACTCTGCCTGCATTCACCAGCAGCCTGTGTAAGACAGTGGGTTGGAGGGTCGACCTAGTGTGGAATGGCTGGGTCTGTGTCCCAGCTCCACTACTTGCTGGCCATGTGACACTGGGCAATGATATAACTTGTATGTCCCCATCTCGAAACGGGTGATTACAGCCCTCCTTGTGGGATTGTTAGGAAGATTAAATGTGATAATGCAGACAAAACACTTGCACAGTGTCTGGTAGTAGTAAAGAACTCAAAAAGTGTTAGCAGTCATTATCATCAGCATCAACATCTAGCTGGATCATCATAGCATCCCTATGGGGCAAGGACTCTTAATCTCCATTTTGCAGGTGAAGAAATGAGGCTTGAGGGGTCATGTGCTCAAGGTCATGCAGTTAGTGAGCCACAAGACTAAGATGTGAAAACTTCATTCTAGGTCAGGCATGGTGGCTCATGCCTGTAATCCCAGCATTTTGGGGGGCCGAGGTGGGTGGATCACAAGGCCAGGAGATCGAGACCATCCTGGTCAACATGGTGAAACCCTGTCTCTACTAAAATAAAAAAAAATTAGCTGGACATGCTGGCACATACCTGTAGTCCCAATTACTCAGGAGGTGGAGACAGGGAAATCGCTTGAACCCAGAGGGCAGAGGTTGCAGTGAATCGAGATCAGGCCATTGCACTCCAACTTGGGTGACAGAGCGAGATTCCATCTCAAAAAAAAAACAAAAAACAAAAGAAAACTTCATTCTAGTATTCCCCTGGCCTGGAGTCGGAAAAGGTGGGGTTTACTACATTGATTCCTTCCTCAGGGAGCTTGAAAGCTGCCATGTGCAAGGCTGGGGAAGGGAAAGAGCTGAATTCCCTGTCCATGGAGGTCTACACTGGGAGAAAAATGGTTCTTAGAAAAGACTCTGAGGAACCATACTGGATGGTGAACTCCAAGAAGGATCAGGAATCGTGTTGGTCTTGGTCACCACCACATCTCAGTTCTGAGCACAGTGCCTGGCACCATAGTTGTTGACTGAACGAGTTACATTTGCAATGATCCTTTGAGCATTGTCATTTTAACAAGAAAAGCCTAGCTTCTTTCTCTGTTCTCAGTAACTTTTTTGACCTCAGTGACACCATGTAGGTGACATCTACTGGGGCTGATCAATCCCTCTGGAAACAAAAGGCCTAAGGCAGGTGAGGGGACCCTAGCTCTGGGGCCTGAGAGAACCTACAAGGGAAACGGAAGGATGGGTTAACGCTTCCAAAGCCCTGGTCAAGTACAAGTACCTTGAATTCAGTGGGCAAATAGATATAAAGCAGCTTATGGTCCCCACCATGTGCATAGGTGCTGCGGACACAGAAGTGAGCAAAAGAGAGAGAATTCCCTGCCCTTGGGGGAATGCTTGGCCTGGTGGGGAAAAGACAGCAAATGAGTAATCAAATGAGTAGTTGTTGATTATGAATTGTGATAACTGCTGTGAATGAAAAATGCCCTAGGTACCAAGATGGAGAATTAGAGAGAAGCAGAATTCCTATTTTAAAGGAGTCAGGGCAGGCCTTATGGAAGAGGTGACATTTAAGCTCATTGGGAAACTTTGTACAATCTCGAATGGGACTCACTTTTCTCTCCTGATGGTCCCAGGTAGAGTTTGAGGCTCTTAGGCCCAAGGCTGGCATCAAAGCCTAAGTAAATCCATGTGATTTCTGAAGACCCTCCTGGGCTGGACTCTCAAGAGTAAAGATCCCATCTCACCCAAAAGCTAGGAATAATTAACAG
Organism: Cheracebus regulus; assembly: GCA_963574635.1. Lineage (NCBI taxonomy): Eukaryota > Metazoa > Chordata > Mammalia > Primates > Pitheciidae > Cheracebus > Cheracebus regulus. Next base: position 44,850 of record CAUYQU010102773.1, on the reverse strand, counting down.
TGAAGGGAAAAAAGAGGTGACTAGGCCAGGCACGGTGGCTTATGCCTGTAATCCCAGCACTTTGGGAGGCCAAGGCAGGCAGATCACCTGAGGTCAGGAGTTCAAGACTAGTCTGGCCAACGTGATGAAACTGCATCTCTACTAAAATTATAAAAATTAGCTGGGGGTGGTGGCACACGCCTGTAGTTACAGCTACTTGGGAGGCTAAGACAGGAGAATTGCCTGAACCTGGGAGGCAGAGGTTGCAGTGAGCAGATATCATGCTGCCACACTCCAGCCTGGGCAACAGAACGAGACTCTGTCTCAAATGAATGAATACATGCGTGCCTAATTCAAGAAAGAAGTGGAGGCTGGACGCGGTGGCTCACATCTGTAATCCCAGCACTTTGGGGGGTTGAGGCGGGTGGATCACTTGAGGTCAGGTGTTCGTGACCAGTCTGGTCAACATGGTAAAACCCCATCTCTACTAAAAACTACAAAAAAACTTAGCTAGGTGTGATGGTAGGTGCCTATAATCCCAGCGACTAGGGAGGCTGAGGCAGGAAAATTACTTGAACCTGGGAGGTGGAGGTTGCAGTGAGCTGAGATCATACCATTGCACTCCAGCCTGGGCTACAGAGCAAGACTCCATCTCAAAAAATAAAAAAAAGAGTTTGGCCTTTTAATGTATCCTTATTGTAACTTGGAAGTAAATCATAAAAAGCCCTTTTCATGGCCACAGTGGGCCGTGCCCTTCCCCATCTGCATCTTGTACCCCATACCCCTCACCCACTGCCCTTCAGCTTTCACCAGGGTTTCATCTGATTGGATCTAGCCCCAGCTGGGTACATTCAGCATACACGATGATTAAAACTTAGACTTCAGTGCTCTGTAGCTGGAGGCAAGTTGCTCTGTGAGCCTCAGTTTCCATTCCTGTTCAATGGACATAGGAAACACCACCATTGACAGATGTTTAATGAATGTTAAAGTCTTTCCCACTTAGGCTGAAACCAAAGTACCTCCTTAGTATACTTTATACTTTAAACCTTCCAGGGCACTGTCCCATTCATTCTTTTATTTAAAGCTATTGAAACCTGGGCTGGGAGTGGTGGATCACATGAGCCCAGGAGTTCAAGACCAACCTGGGCAACATGGCAAAACCCCATCTCTACTAAAAACACAAAAATTACCCAGGGCTGGTGGCTCATGCCTGTAATGCTAGCTACTTGGGAGGCTGAGGCAGGAGAATAGCTTAAACCCTGGAGGCGGAGGCTGCAGTGAGCCTTGATCGCACCACTGCACCCCAGCCTGGGTCCCAGAGTGAGACTCCATCTCAAAATAAATACATAAAACTATTGAAATCTGCACATGAGGCAGGGTGAGCAATGTGACTCCTTATCAAGCAGGAAGTGGCCTCAGAGGTTAACGCCCTGTTCAAGGAGACACGGGGAACAGACAGTGAAACTGGGATGGCGATGACAGCTGCACTTGAACTTCTCCTGAAGGTGATGCTGTGGAGGGACCAGATGAAGACTCTGAGCCCCAAAACCAGCCAGTGTCTAGAGACAGACCTCTGCTTTCAGGAGACCCACCCGGCTGCCTGCCCAGGGAGGCTGACTTCCCTATAGCCCAACGCTGGGGCGTGCACACGTCCCTCCGATTTTTCAGTGTTCACCCTCTCCCTGGTCTTCTCCCATTGCACTTCTTCTGCTGCTGACCTTGGCTTGTCCAGCCTTCCCTCTCCAGTTTACAGACCCCTTTCACTGGGCAGTGTGGGAAGCCTGGGCCAAGGGCAGGATTTGGCTGTGGGTGGGGTGGGGTCACAGGGCAGCAAAAGCTTCACCAACCATCTTTCTCATTGCCTCCACAGCCCAGGTATGGGGATGTATTTCCTAAGGGAGGACCAGTTCAGTACCTAATCCTTCCAGGTGGGGAGCCAGAGGGAGAGGGATCTTAAGATCTTTAACTTCCAGAATTTGTGTTCTCGTAATGAGGGGGACTCTGTCCAGCTAAGAAGCATCAATACCGCTGGAGGGAGTTTCAGCAGGGAGAGGAGATTTTGCTCTGAAGTTGTGATTTTAATGCTCTCCTAGCTGGTTGAATGGGTGCCTACTTTCTGGGGCTGGGGTGGTAGGATAGAGGTGAGACAGTGGTGGGGGAAGAGAATAGGGAAGAAGGGAGGGTCCTCAGAAAAAAGCAGTGTAGCTGCATGGGAGAAAGCGTGTCTGAATCCTATGGGTCCCCTGGAGCTGTTTCCCAGCTGTTTGACCTTGTGAAGTGGCCTAACTTCTCCGCACTTCCATTTGCTCATCTGTGGAAAAGCAGGGACAATACTTCCTTTATTAAGCAAACATCTTCTGTCTGCCTACTGTATGCTTGACCCCGTGCAATTGAACAAGACAAACAGGAGACAGGATCTCTGCCGCCCTGGAGCTTATATTCCAGGAGGGAGACAAACAAGAAATACATCAACCATAAACAAACGAGATAATTTTGGATAATGCTAAGTGTTAGTCAGAAGCCAAAAGGGACTGGGGAACGTGGAACAGACAGAGGACGCCTCTCTGAGGAGGTGGCGTCTGAACAGAGACCTGGAAGTTGAGAAGTCAGTTCTAGAAATGGAGGAAGAGTGCTCCAGGCGCAGGGAACAGCATTTGCAAAGGCCTTGAGATGGGAGTGCGCTTGAGGTGCTTGTGGAACAGGCAGTGGCCTCAGAATATAAAATGTAGTAAGCAAGCAGGGAAGTAGTTTGAACGGAGGTGGGAGAAGTTGGCCAGAAACAGATCACACAGGGCTTCAGAGGCTATGCCGAGGGGTTTGGAAGGCTTTGGAGGGTAAGGTAAGCAGGGGAATTACATGATTAGGTATGTTTGGAAAACATCATCCCCTCTTGAACTTTCTGAGCCTCATTTTCCCCATCTGTTAAAAATGGGCATAATAGGCCAGGCGTGGTGGCTCATGCCTGTAACCCCAGTACTTTGGGAGGCCGAGGTAGGCGGATCACCTGAGGTCAGGAGTTCGAGAGCAGCCTGGCGAATGTGGTGCAACCCCATGTCTACTAAAAATACAAAATTAGCCAGGTTGGTGGTACATGCCTGTAATCCCAGCTCTCGGGAGGCTGAGGCAGGAGAACTGCTTGAACCCGGGAGGTGGAGGTTGCAGTGAGCCGAGATCGCACCATTGCACTTCAGCCTGGGCAACAAGGACAAGACTGTCTCAAAAAAAGGGGGAGGGAGGGGCATAATATACATATCTCATAGGATTATAGATAATTAAAAGACTTGAAAGTTAAAGCAGCAAACAAATTGATGAACATACATGCCCAAGGTGCACAACAAATGCCAGGACCACGATGTGAAGACTTTGCAAAAGCTCTGAAGGGATCTGCTCAGGAGTGAGGATGGTTCCTAAAGAGTTAAACAAACCTGTCTTGGGAAAAGCAATCCCATGCTGCTAATATAATGGTAAAGGATGCAATTCGGGTTGTTTATTTTTTAGAGATTCAGTGCTCCTATTAAGCAATCACTCTGTTTATATCACTGCTAATTGAAGTAAATTGCTTTCTGCAATCAAATCGGGAAGTTCCCCCTTCCGATCACGAAAAGGACTTGGACTCTGGTTCCTGATTTCCAGTATTTAGTCTGACTTGAGATTTGCCCTGTAATTAATTGCATACATTCCACTGATTTCCTTAAACAAGCATTTGGTTTGCTGTTGGGTCGGCAAGGGATGCGTTGATTTTGAAATTGCCCCGGGGATAGGAAGTGCTCTGCCTCCCCTCCCTGGCAAGCCCAGCCACAGCAGCCTTCTGGCTGGTGGGGCTGGTGGGGAGTGGGCCTCGCAGCAGATGTGAGAGGTGGAAGTGAGCAGCAGGTGTGGCCACTGCCGGTCCAGAATCCTCTTGGTGCCCCTGCCTGGTGGAGAATTCTAGAGCGTTAGAACCAAAGCCCGTGAATCAGGATGGAGGCATTCCCAGGCCATGGGCACAGGCTTCCTGGCACCAGTCATCAGCTCTATCTTCACTTCTGTGAGAGGCACGGGAGGAAGTAAGGGGAGGTGGGCAAAAAGCAACACTGCATCCCAATAAGCACCCTGAGAGCCCCGATCCTTTCCATGGCCCTGTTCCTGCCACCACCACCCCATCCCCACCCCATCCCCAGCTCTCCGTCATGTGCATAGGCCTGGAGGATGTTCAGGAAGGGGTGAAGGGGTACCCTAAGGAGGATGGAGTAGAGAGTTTTAAGGCCTGTGGCCCACCCGCAGGGAGGAGAGCTCCAGTGCCTGCTCCTAGTGTTGGGGGTCAAGGGTGGGGGTGGGGAGGAGCATTTGATGCTGGACACAGCTGTTAGGTTAGGTTGCCAGGCGACTGAGAAAACAGGCAGAGTGTTTGCCCCATCATTCATCCTTGACGCTGAAAAGAAATAAAGGGCCTCAGGATTTAGTGGAAGGTGCAGACGTTGGGTGCTTTACCTTGAGGTGTAGAGGGTATCTCTTTATGGATGAATCCTGTGACCCTTGAAGGTAGTCTTCAAGGCCCAGCTCAGTGGCCGCCTCCCGAATGAAGTCCTGCCTGATGCACTCCCCGGAACTCTCTCTCACAATGCCCTTGGACTGTGTGCCTCTGGGGCAGTGCCACACCTGTCCTGCCCTGCAGTGGGCCCTGTATTTGAGTTTCCTCATCCACTACTAAGCACCTGGCATGAGTGAGATTCTGCTAGGCTGGGGATGAAGACTCTGGGGAGCTTAGGTCAGGAGTTCAAGACCAGCCTGGCCAACATGGTAAAACCCTGTCTCTACTAAAAATACAAAAATTAGCCAACCATGGTGGCATGTGCCTGTAATCCCAGCTACTTGAGTGGCTGAGGTAGGAAAATCACCTGAACCCAAGAGGCGGAGGTTGCAGTGAGCCAAGATCATGCCACTACACTCCAGCCTGGGCAACATAGCAAGACTCTTGTCTCACCAAAAAAAAAAAAAAAAAAAAAAAAATAGGTGAGATACAACCCTTACCTTCAAAGAGGTACCAGAGCCACAGAAGAGTTAGGTAAGTAGCAGGAAGTTAATTAAAGGAGTAGCATTGGCTGGGCGCCAGTGGTGGCTCATGCCTATAATCTCAGCACTTTGGGAGGCTGAGGTGGGCGGATCCCTTGAGCCCAGGAGTTTGAAACCAGCCTAGGCAACATGGGGAATCCCCATCTCTACCAAGAATACAAAAAGTAGCTGGGCGTGGTGGTGTGCACCTGTAATCTCAGCTACTTAGGAAGCTGAGGCGGAAGGATTGCTTGAGCCTGGCAGGTCGAGGCCGCAGTGATCACACGCTTACCACCGTACTGTCCAACTCTGTGATGGCAACACTTAAATGGAGACTGGAGGCCGGGCACAGTGGCTCACACCTGTAATCCCAGCACTTTGGAAGGCTGAGGAGGGCGGATCACCTGAGGTCAGGAGTTCGAGACCAGCCTGGCCAACATGGCAAAACCCCGTCTCTACTGAAAATACAAAAATTAGCTGGGTGTGGTGGTGGGTGCCTGTAACCCCAGCTATCTGGGAGGCTGAGGCAGAAGAATCTCTTGAACCTGGGAGGCAGATGCTGCAGTGAGCCATTGCACTCCAGCCTGGGTGACAGAGCAAGACTCTGTGTCCAGAAAAAAAAAATTGAGGCTAAATAAGATGGAGCAACTTGTCTGAAGCAATTAGCCATTAAGTGGTGAAGCCAGAATTCAAACCCAGGCAGCCTGGGTCCGAAGACTCCTTTTTGTTTGGAGACAGGGTCTCACTCTGTTGCCCAGGCTGAAGTGCAGTGGCACGATCTTGGGTCACCTTAACCTAGAACTCCTGGGCTCAAGCAATCCTCTTGCCTCAGCCTCCTGAGTGGCTGGGACTGTAGGTGGGCATCACCATGCCTGGTTACATTTGCTTTTACTTTTTGTAGAGACAGGATCTCACTACATTGTCCAGGCTGGTCTCCAACTCCTGGGCTCAAGTGATCCTCCCAGCTTGGCCTTCCAGAGTCCTGAGATTACAGTCATGAGCCACCACCCTGACTCAGCACATTCTTAAGCACTACATAACATTGCTTCCCTGAGGTAACTTTTATCTCGGTCCAGCCATGGGATATGCTCACACAGGCTTGGGATGAGACTGGCCTTCTTGGAATGTCTCTGGAAATAGTAACACCTGAGTTGTGTCTGCCAGTCTTGCATCCAAGTTCTCCTCCACCAAGAAGGCTTCTGGGCTCCTATCTTTAACCGTCACTACCTTTTAAGAGTTGGATCTCACAGAGTAAACAGAAGAGTGAATGCCTGCAGAAAGGAGGTGACACCAGCCGTCTTCCCACCATGATGAAAATCCATAATCTGGCGATTCATGAGGTCTCTGGAGAGGTGCTTAGCTGGAGCTGGAAACAGGCCTCACACTAGGGCTCTGGCCCCACCGATGACCAGGGCTGATTCCCACAGGCAGAGATGTCCTCTGCCCCTCTTTAGGCTGGAAAGAGGGAAAACTTCCTTCTTCAGGCCTGTTGGGAATTCTTGGCTTTCTGAGGGCTCCTTCCAGAAGTACCTTTGAATTAGGCCCAGGAAGACAGAGGGAAACAAGGACTTTCTTTCTTTCTTTTTTTTTTTAAAGACGGGGTTTCACCATGTTGGTCAGGCTGGTCTTGAACTCCTGACCTCAGGTGATCCGCCTGCCTTGGCCTCCAAAGTGCTTGGATTACAAGCATGAGCCACCATGCCCGGCCCCAACAAGGACTTTCAAAAGCATTTTCCGGGCCAGGCACAGTGGCTCACTTTGGAAGGCCGAGGTGGGGGGGATCATCTGAGGTTGGGAATTCAAGACCACCCTGACCAATATAGAGAAACCCCATCTCTACTAAAAATACAAAATTACCTGGACGTGATGGCACATGCCTATAATTCCAGCTACTCTGGAGCCTGAGGCAGGAGAATCACTTGAACCCGGGAGGTGGAGGTTGCAGCGAGCCAAGATTGTGCCATTGCACTCCAGCTTGGGCAATGAGAGCGAAACTCCATCTCAGGGGGAAAAAAAAAAACCTTCCAAAACCCTTCTGGTTTGGTCCTCACTGACTTAGTCACAGCAGTGGACAAAGAGCACGGTGGCAAGAGCGGCCCCCCTGGTGCAAGCAGTAAGGGGGTGCATTGTCTGCAGAGAATGAAAAGAAAATAAAGAATAAAAGCAGCCTAAAGGTGCTTGCCATACACCAGCAATTCTAAACACTGTCAGGGAAAATACTCTTCCCACCAGGGCAGCCTGCTCCTGTGCCCTGACCTTGGTCAGCTACTGTTTGGTAAGGATAATTTAGTAGCAGGGTAACAGAGACTCATTACAAACTGGCTTAAGCCAGTAAGAAGAGTGAATTATAAGGAACGGGGGTCTCTTGTGGAAAAGCCTCTGGGAGGTGCCTCTCTCTTTTCTCTAGGACCCTGTGACACCTCTGGCTTCTCTGTGGGTCAGCCTCATTGTTCTTTCTCTGCATGGTGGCTTCCTCAGCTTTATTGAAGTAGCACATCCTCAGTTCAAGCAACCAGCAGAGACTGACCTGCATCTCTTAGTTCCAACTCCAAATTGCTGGGAGGCAGAATGAAATTGGTTCACTGTAGAACCGGTGACCAATCCTAATGCAATAGCCAAAGGAGGGTGCCCTAAAAACCATGGCTTTGAGCTGGGTGCAGTGGCTCACGCCTGTAATCCTAGCACTTTGGGAGGCCGAGGCGGGGGGATCACCTGAGGTCAGGAGTTCAAGATCAGCCTGGCCAACCCGGTGAAACCCCGTCTCTACTAAAATACAAAAATTAGCTGGGCATGATGGCGGATGCCTGTAATCACAGCTACTCAGGAGGCTGAGATGGGAGAATTGCTTGAACCTGGGAGATGGTGGTTGCAGTGAGCCGAGATCACACCACTGCACTCCAGCCTAGGTGGCTGAGTGAGACTCAGTCTCAAAAAAAAAAAAAAAAAAAAAAACAGGGCTTTTAGGGCACTTGGGGGTTTGTGTGCTGGTCAAACACCCCAAAACAAGTCTAGTAAATATGTCTGGGTGTTGTTTGAGAGGCACTGAACAGTTCTTTGTTCAGGACTCAGGAACCTGTCTCTTTCCTTATATCCCTGTTTCTGATATAGCCCTTTCCATTTAAGTTACCTGGAGTGGATTTTTATTTGTTGTAACAGGAGAGTCCTTGACAAAAACAAAAACACGCACACACGAAAGAACATAAAAGAACATAAATTGATGGGCAAAAGGGAGCACAGAAGAAAGGTGAACATCCCTGGTTGTATGTGTACGTGAGTAGGGGTAGGAGGGGTGGCCTCGCCTCTGAAAGAGGCATAAGTCTACATTTATGCTTCGCAGGGCGAGTTTCCCTTTCCTTGGAGCGTGTGGAAACTGAGATCGGTTACAGCAGTGTGGAGAAGACTTGCACCTCTCCAGAGGGCAGTGGCATCTGCCTCTCTCCCGTCTTGTCCTCTTCTTTCCCACAGATTCTCTACCCTACTATCCAGACAGCTCTCCATATGAAATTCCCATCTGGATTGCCACAAGACAGATTTTTCTAATGGTTGATAAGCTTATCTTCCAGCCTTCCTCTACTCTCACCCCCAGCTGGGGAACTGAGTCTTGACTGGCAGGTAAAAGGCAGGCTCCGAGGGCCACTTGGCATCAAAGGCCTCCCAGGGAGATATAACAGGAGGGACCAGCATCATCTGTAAAGCATTCCATCCAAAAATGTTTAATCTGAATCGAATTCATCTTATACTTCCAGTTTACAGAGATAGCAAATAGAAGAACAAGTTAAATGACATCATGAGAAAATGATCAGACCAATGGAGAATGCAGAGTGTTCAATAGGACAGCAGGCCTGACCTCTTCAAAAAACCAAAATCGTTTAATAAGAAAGCTGGGGCCAGGCATGGTAGCTCATGCCTATAATTCCAGCATTTTGGGAGGCCAAGGTGGGCAGATCACTTGAGGACAGGTGTTCGAGACCAGCCTGGCCAACATGGCAAAATCCATCTCTACTAAAAATATATAAATTAGCTGGTTGTGGTGGTACATGCCTGTAAACCCAGCTACTTGGGAGGCTGAAGCACAAGAATCATTTGAGCCCAGGAGGCAGAGGTTGCGGTGAGCTGAGATTAAGCCATGGTACTCCAAAATTCTGTCTCTAAAAAACAGAAAATGCAAAAATATTAGCCAGGCCGGTGGCATGTGCCTGTGTTCCCAGCTACTCTGGGGGCTGACGCAGGAGGATTGCTTGAGCCTGGGAGGCAGAGGTTGCAGTGAGCTGAGATTCTGCCACTGCACTTTAGCCTGGGCAATAGAGTAAGACCCTGTCTCAAAAAAAAAAAAAAAAAAAAATTGGGATACAGTTCTAAATTAAAAGAGGCTTAAATTTTATGACAACCACATTCAGTACTCAAACTTTAATTGACTCTTGATTTAAATAAAAATTAAATAAAAGATATTTGGGGAATACTAGAGAAATTTAACTCCAAGCTGTTTTGATTGATATTCAGAAACTGGTGCTAATGTTCTTAGTGTGCCAGTAGCAGAGTGATTATGAGGAGAATGTAATCATTTTGGAAGATGTATGAGGAAGTATGCAACTTATTTTATATTTTTCCCAAATAACAATCTACATATTTAGCTCAAACAACCCAATTCAAAAATGTGCAAAGAGGCTGGGCACGGTGGTTCACCCCTGTAATCCCAGCACTTTGGGAGGCCGAGGTGGGTGGACCACTTGAGGTCAGGAGTTGAAGACTAGCTTGGCCAACATGATGAAACCCCATATCTACTAAAAATACAAGAATTAGCCGGGCATGGTGGCATGTGCCTGTAATCCCAGCTACTCAGGAGGCTGAGGCAGAATAATTGCTTGAATCCAGGAGGTGGAGGTTGCAGGGAGCTGAGATCGTGTCACTGCACTCCAGCCTGGGTGACAGAGTGAGACTCTGTCTCAAAAAAATAAAAAAAGTCTTCATATGTACCCCAAAACCTAAAATCCAATTAAAAAAGAAAAAAAAAATAAAATAATAATAATAAAAAATAAAAAAATGTGAAAAGGACTTGAAAAGACATTTCTCCATGACCAATAATCACAGAAAAGATGTTCAACAACATTAATCATTAGAGAACTACAAATCAAAACTATTGGTGGGGGGCGGTGGCTCACACCTGTAATCCCAACACTTTGGGAGGCCAAGGTGGGCAGATCACCTGAGGTTGGGGGTTTGAGACCAGCCTGACCAACATGGAGAAAGCCCGTCTCTACTAAAAATACAAAAAATTAGCCGGGTGTGGTGGTGAATGCCTGTAAACTCAGCTACTCAGAAGGCTGAGGCAGGAAAATCACTTGAACCCAGGAGGCGGAGGTTGCAGTGAGCTGAGGTCACACCATTGCACTCCAGCCTGGACAACAAGAGCGAAATTCCATCTCAAAAAAACAAAAACAAAAACAAAAAATATGTTATGAGATATCACTTCATGCCCATTAGGATGGCTGCTATCAAAAACTCAAAATAAAAGACTTGGCTAGGATGTGGGGAAATTGGAACCATTGTAGACTATTGGTGAGAATGCAAAATGATACAGCTGCTGTAGAAAACAGCATGGAGTTTCCTCAAAACATTAAATCTAGAATTACAGTACAACAATCTCACTTCTGGGTATTTATTCATAAGAATTGAAATCAGGACCTTGAAGAGGTGTTAGCACACCCGTGTTCCTTGCAGCGCTGTTTACAAGAGTTGAGATTTAGAAACAACCAAAATGTTCATTCAGGGATGAATGAAACAAAAAGGTAGTGCCTACATACAATGGAATGTTATTCGGCTTTAAAAAATAAGGAAATTCTGACACATGCTACAGCATGGATGGGCCCCGAGGACGTGGTGCTAAGTGAAATAAGCTAATCATAAAGAGATGAATGCCACATTATTCCACTTATATGAGGTACTTACAGTAGCCAAAACCATAGAGACGAAAATAGACTGGTGGTTGCCAGGGTATGAGGGGAGGGAGAAGTGAGGAGTTATTGTTTAATGGGTTTGTTGAAACTCTATTGTTTGAGTTTCCGTTTTACAGGATGAAAAAGTTAGAGATGGATGGTGGTGATGGTTGCACTACATCACGAATGTATTTAGTACCACCAAACTGTACACTTAAAAATGATTATGATGGGCCGTGGTGGCTCACACCTGTAATCTCAGCACTTTGGGAGGCCGAGGCCGGCGGATCACCTGACGTTGGAAGTTCGAGATCAGCCCGACCAACATGGACAAACCCTGTCTTTACTAAAAACACAAAATTAGCTGGGCATGGTGACGCATGCCTGTAATCCCAGCTACTCGGGAGGCTGAGGCAGAAGAATTGCTTGAACCCAGGAGGCAGAGGTTGTGGTGAGCCAAGATCGTGCCATTGCACTCCAGACTGGGCAACAAGATCAAAACTCCATGTCAAAAAAAAAAAAAAAGATTACGATGGTAAATTGTATATTACATGCACTTTAACACAACAGAAAAACTGAACAAGAAATATAGGAAAGGTAACCAAATAATCTACAAATTTACATATACATATAGATGAAGCAAATATGACAAAATATTTCTAATTGTTGAATCTAAGTGGTTGGTACAAGGATGTTCATTGTTTTATCCCTTCAAACTTTCTCTATGTTTAAACATTTTCATAATGAAAAGTTGGAAAATAAAAATAAAGAGGCCGGGCACAGTGGCTCACGTCTGTAATGTCAGCACTTTGGGAGGCCATGGCAGGTGGATCCCTTGAGGTCAGGGGTTGGAGACCAGCCTGGCCAACATAGTGAAGCCCTGTCTCTACCAAAATCATAGAAAAATTCGCTGCGTGTGGTGGTGTGCACCTGTAAACCTGGCTACTCAGGAGGCTGAGGCATGAGCATCGCATGAACCCAGGAGGCAGAGGTTGCAGAGAGCTAAGATTGTGTCACTGCATTCCAACGTGGGTGAAAGAGTGAGACTCAATCTCAAAATAAACAAAATAAAGGAAACTGTATTTTAGTTCCTATTCCTCCATTAATAAGCACAGGTCTTGAGCCAATTCCATAAACCTTTGAGATTCAGTTTTCTCATCTGCAACATGGGGATGTTAACAGTGCTCATCTCATAGGGATGTTTTGAAGATTAAGGCCAGATATAGTATGCACCTAAAGTAAAATAAATAAATTAAATTAAAAAAAAGATCATTTACGTCAGAGGCCAGCCTCTGACCACTATGAAGCTAAGAGAGAAAGGGGCCATGTGGTGGCTTCTGGTCAACCAGCAAACCATTGCTGAGGGCTGGGCTAGGTGTCTTCTGTTTGCCATTCCAGATCCAATCTATTCTTTCTCTGCGATCAGAGAGGCGGAGGCGTGTGGACTGCATCCTTGCCCTCCCTTCCCTCTGCCCTCTGGTTAGGTTCGGCCCCTGGGAAGCACCAGCAGAAGGTACAGAGGGAACTCCCTCCCTGCTGTGGGGCCCTGGGTGGGCAACCGTTCCCTCTTCTTGCCCCTAGGAATTTAAAGAACCCCCCACTATTGCTTGACCTGGGACACTGTACTGTCCCTTGTTACTCTCCTTAAACCTCGTACATAGAGCCTTTATTAAACTGCTTATTGATCCAGTTTGAGTGTGCCACCTATTTCCTACCAGAACTCGGGCTGACACAGGGTCTTCCGTGTGCTATTTTGCCAGGCTCTGAGAGATACCATAATTAGGAACGCAGACATGGCCCTTTCTGGGGCTTATTATGTCTTTACCTTAGACCTGTCCCCTTGGGGATTTCTGAGCTGATATCAACTTCCCTATTCCAATGGACACAGCATACACAGAATGTAAAACAGCACCCACCCTGCCTCCACCCCTCAACACATATGTGATAAAATCTGACTTAGATTCTGTGATATCTAGGCCTAACCCAAATCTTCAGATCCAAACAGAAATGTTGGCTGTGCCCCATTCTCTTTACTCTGTGTGTCTAGGCGCTTGAGAGTTCAATGGAACCTCATTAAATGTCTGAAGCACTTTGACAACAGACAAACAAATATGGTAACATTTAACAGGATGCTGTGTGCAGTGTGGGGCTTCATTAAGTCGAGTTTGTGGTGAGAAGAACTCAGAAAACACATTTGTTTAAGACAATAGGATTAGATCATATTCTCCTCAGATGTTCCTTTGAGTCTTTCAATATCTATATAGAGGCCCCCAAATGAGACTAGGATTTAACATCTCTGGGGAAGTTGGAGTTCATAAACTCAGGGTCTTCCCTTATATCTACTATGAAAATGGTTTTCTCCCTCCCACTATAAACATGAAAATTTGGACATCATTTGTGGGCAGGATTTATTTGCAGCAATGGTAAACAGTCCCCACCCTGGTGTACCACTGAGCATGCACCACCATGCTCGGCTAATTTTTGTTTTTGTTTTTGGTAGAGATGAGGTTTTGCCATGTTGCTCAGGCTGGTCTCAAGCTCCTGGGCTCAAGGAATCCGCCCACCTTGGCCTCCCAAAGTGCTGGGATTACAAATAGGAGCTACCATGCCTGGCCTCAGTAATGATTTCAACTTTCTTGTATTCTCCCTGTCGGGCACCACGATGGAACCTGTCTTTTGTGCCTGCCCCTATTGGTATGGTTTGGCTCTGTATCCCCACCCAAATCTCATCTCGAATTGTAATCCCCACGTGTCGAGGGAAGGAGGTGATTGGATCATGGGGGTGGTTTCCCTATGATGTTCTCGTGATACTGAGTTCTCGTGAGAGCTGATGGTTTTATAACTGTTTGGAAGCTCCTCCTTTTTGCTTCTCTCTCCTGGCACCTTGTGAAGAAGGCGTTTTCGCCATGATTATGTTTCCGGGGGCCTCCCCAGCCATGCAGAACTGTGAGTCCATTAAACCTCTTTCCTTTATAAATTACCTAGTCTTGGGTAGTATCTGTACAGCAGTGTGAGAACAGACTAAGAAACCTATGAAACAACTGATGAAACTTGCATCATCTTCTGATTTGGCAGCTCACGAAGGACCCTCTCAGAGGGTGCTGTTTCATCTTAAATAGCCCAATAACACAATTAAAAACCTTCCTGGGCCGTCCTTTCTCACAGACTGCAGAAGTCTGAACCATATGGAGAGTTTGCTTGCACTTGGGTCTCTTCCCCTGGCTCCCTGCATTGGCTGCCAGGTTGCAATTACAGCTCCTGAGTGTAAGCCTCAGCAGGAGGCTTCTCCACTAGGGTGAGCATATGCACAAGTGGAAAATAAACAGCCCAGGGAATTTCTGGCTTTGGAGCTGGCTCACAATAAGATGTTACAGAGAAGGGACCAGTCAAGGCCTATGGGACTTTTGCAAGTACATAGTAAACCAGCGTGAAAATTCTCTCCTATGGATAGCTTCCCCCAGGAGGAGTGACCTCATGATGATACCAATGTTTATTGAGCATTTATTTATTACATGCGTAGCACTCAAGATGCCCTTGACACATATCTTCTCACTGGGCCCTTACCTTCTGTGGTTATTACTACCATCACCCTTAACAATAATGTTAATTTCAGTAACAAACCCTGCCTTACCGATGAGGACACTGAGACTTAGAAAACTAAGAAAAATTCTCCTGGCCAGACACAACAGCTCATGTCTGTAATCCTAGCACTTCGGGAGGCTGAGGCAGGCAGATCTCTTGAGGCCAGGAGTTCGAGACCAGCCTGGGCAACACTGCAAGACCCTATCTCTGCCAAAATAAATAAAATTAGCCAGGTATAGTGGCATGCACCTGTAGTTCCAGCTACTCAGGAGGCTGAAGCAAGAGGATTGATTCAGCCCAAGAATTTAAGGTCACAGTGAGCTATGATCACACCACTACACTCCAGCCTGGGTGACAGAATAAGACCCTTGCTCAGAAAGAGAGGAGAGGGGAGGGGAGGGGAGGAGAGGGGAGGAGAGGAAGGTTCTCCTAAGGTCATACAGTTTGCAAATGGGTAGAAGCAGACCTTGAGGTGCTCCTGGCCAGGCGTGGTGGCTCATGCCTGTAATCCCAGCACTTTGGGAGACCAAGGTGAGCGAATCACCTGAGGTCGGGAGTTCAAGACCAGCCTGACCAACATGGAGAAACCCTGTCTCTACTAAAAATCTAAAATTAGCTGGGCATGGTGGTGCATACCTGTAGTCCCAGCTACTTGGGAGGCTGAGGCAAGAGAATTGCTTGAACTCGGGAGGCAGAAGTTTCAGTGAGCCAAGCTCACATCATTGCCCTCCAGCCTGAGCAACAAGAGCTAAAATCTGTCTCAAAAAAAAACAACAACAAAAAAACCTACTCCTACATACCCCTGCCAAGGAGACATTTTATTGCCATGTGAACCTGACACACAGGTGAGAGCAGAGAAACAAGGAAAGATCTGCCTGCTAGAACATAAGCTACTTAAAGAGAGAAATTTTTGTTTAGTTCACTGCTGTATCCCTAGTACCTAGAACAGTGCCTGGCATGTATTTGTTAAAAGCAGTGAAAGAAGTGGTTATTATTGGTCACTTATCACCTGACCTCAGCCATCACACTCTCGGCCTGTGAGTGTGTGTGGGTGATGACCACAATGGAAGAAGTTGATTTTGGTCACTGAACTCCACCCAGTGTGGCTGTGGCCCTGGGAATCATGGGGTGGGCTCTGCATGGCTGGGAATGTGTTCGGATTTTAACGCTGTGGATCATAGCTACAGATGTGCTAGAAGGAATGCCGCAGAGCTCCACAGGGCAAGTAGCGGCTGGTGACAGGTGACAGGCATCAGGGCAGGGCCCCTGGGCCCTGAGATTCCTGCACAGTGAAGATACTGTTGGGGGTGCAGGTGGGGGTAAGGGGAAGAAGAAGAGGGTGTTGGAGATACAGAGGAGGGAGGAAGAGAGGGAGAAAACACAAGAGCCCAGGAGGGAGGTGGGAAGGCCCCATTCTGTTGCTCCAGCTGGTCAGAGAGGCCCCCAGCCCCTCCTCCTCCTGCTCCCGCCCATTGTGAAGCAGTCTGAGCAAGAACAATGGGAATGGAATCCTTCTTCCCCTCCTGCCTGGCAGGGCTGGGCCCACTTCCTCCTTGCCCCACCGAAAGGAATGCTTTCTTGTCCAGACTGTGTGGTACCCGCAGGGAAGAAGGGCACTTGGGGCTCCCCAGAGATGGAAGGCTTTGTGGCTTGAGCCGATGACAATGGGGTTGGAGCAGGGAGCAGGAGGCGGTCGGTGGGCAGGGGTTGGATCTTTTCAAAATTTCTCTTGGGTTTCTAATGAGTGTTTCTGCTTTTTTTTCTGACTCATGAGGGGGTCTCTGTCGTGAGGCCTTAAGTCATGCTAAGTCACTTGGGGCCTTTTCTGACTTCTGGAGCAGACCACTCAGGCGGATCTGTGACCCTGAGTGGCAGCGCCCACAGCCTGAGATAAGCCTTTTGAGACAGGTTAGCGGTGCCTGGGCACCCCCTGTTCTGAGCAGCCATCTGAGCTCTTCACTCTGGCCTCCCAGTACCCCAGAAGCCACTCCATTCTGTGTAGAAACTGCATCTCAGGGACACTCCGGTTTTTATTTCAAGTTTGGAAGGCACAAAAGCTGATTCTTTGCCTCCTCCATGTCTCAAAGCATAAAAATCCTCCAGTTTCCCGCCTGGAAGGTCGACGCCTGGCTGTCCACTTCTGGGGACAGATGAAGGCAAAGGGCTGGAGGCTGTCTCAGCGCAGTCTGTGAACTGAATCCCACTGTGGTCACCTGTGCTGCTTGTTGACCCTCCGATGTTCCTTCTTCAGAGAATAAACCTCCTGTCTCTGGCAGCTTTGCGGGAGAGGCAGCAACCGGACTGCATGGTGAGTGGGAGGGTGTGAAATCTGGCTTCTGACAGCCAGTTCTCCGGCTCGGAAGCTCCACCAGCACTCCACTGTGAGAGATCCTTGTTGCTGTAGACCCCTGAGCCCTCTGTAGGGGTCTGCAGTGCAAATCACATTGCTGCTCAGCGTTCCCACTGCTGGATTAGGAGCCAGCTTTGTCGGGTCTGCTAAATTGGTTACTAGTTGTGAGTCTGCTTTTTGTTGTTGTTGTTGTTGGGTTTTTTGTGTTTTTTTTGGTTTATGTTTTTTTCCTTATTTTTTGGCTGCCATCTGTTCTGTTCACTTTGTCCTTCTGGGTTGTCTTTAAAAAAAATCCCTTCATCTTATTCTACAGGGTTTTGGAATGCATGTGTTCCATCTCCCATCTGTGAACTGTTTTCATTTACCAATCCTGGAAAGCTTTAAGACTTTGAGTAAGGCCGAGCTTGGTGGCTCACACCTGTAATCCCAGCACATTGGGATGCCAAGGCAGGTGGATCACAAGGTCAGGAGTTCAAGACCAGCCTGGCCAACATAGTGACACCCTGTCTTTACTAAAAATACAAAAAGTTAGCCGGGCATGGTGGCACATGCCTGCAGTCCCAGCTACTGAGGAGGCTGAGGCAGGAGAATCGCTTGAATCCAGGAGGTGGAGGTTGCGGTGAGCCGAGATCACATCCCTGCACTCCAGCTTGGGTAACAGAGAGACACTTCATATTAAAAAAAAAAAAAAGTAACAGAAAATGTTGTAAGTCATGGCCCTTGAACACATTTCTAGATTTAAAAGTTAATTTTGCAAATCAAATCATTGTGTGGACTCTTGTCTCTGCTCCCACTACCTTTCCCTACAAATGTGTTACCTTGTTATGGAACTCAGAGCCTCACACTGTACCAGAGCTTGGTGCATGTGTTAGATGACTGATTGACAGGCTGACTTATAATCTCACTAGCCCAAATCTTATGGGCTCTTTCATCTAAGATGAGACATTTAGCATACCATACCACCCACATTAATTTCCATAGCCTATACTTACTTTGTTAATTAATTTTCATTACAAACTATATTGAAGATATCAAAAAGTATCTTAAATGCGAGATATAGAATGTAAAGAGGAATAATATAAGAACAGCTTGAACACTGCAGCCTTACAAGCCCCGAGTGCCTCTTTCTGAGCACATGTTCCTCCCTCCCAGAAGCACCCACTGTTTTGTGTTAATAAGTCACTTGCTATCGTTATAGTTTTACCATTTGTGCGTGCAAATCTAAACAATACATTGTGTCCTTTTACTCATTTTTGAAATACATACATAGAATCATACACTGTGGTTTTCTCTGATTTGCTTCTTTCACTCAACATTGTTTTTGAGACCCATCCAAACTGATCTATGTAGCTGCAGTTCATTCATTCTTCTAAAATATTCCATTGTAAGATAGCACCACAATTTATTCATGTATTCCACTGTCGATGGACATTAGGGTTGTTTCATTTTTTCCACTATCCTGAGCAACAGGCCTGGAACGAGGGTGAGGCAAGAGGGACATCGTATTAGTTTCCTGGAGCCGCCATAACAAATTACTGCTAACTTCATGGCTTAAAACAACAGAAATGTTCTCACAGTTCTGGATGCCAGAAGTCTGTAATCAAGGTGCTGGCAGGGCCATACTCCTTCAAAGGCTCTAGCAAGACTCTTTTGCTTGCCTCTTCTAGCTTCTGGTGGCTCCAAGTGTCCTTGGCCCATGGCTTATGGGCTTCAACCTCTGCCTCGGCCTTCACATGGCCTTCCCCTCTTCTCCCTGTGTCCCTCTTCTGTGTGTGCCTTCTAACGAGACTTTTCATTGAATATAGGACCCAACCAGGTTATCCAGAATAATTTCATCTTCGGATCTTTTTTTTTTTTTTTTTTGGTTTCAAGTTTGAATGAAAGCTTGTATATAAATAAGATCACTTTGCTCCTGCATGCTCTCAATTGTTTCTCTCTTGTATTTGCCCTTTTCCTTTCCTACTTGGCGAGATTTGACTTTCCGTTCAAGGATCTTTTTGCGGTCTTTGTCCGGTTTTAGCCTGGTGATAACCACCTTGCTGGGGTGAATGCCTACGTGGACAGTTGTGCCATTAGCCTTTTCCCACTGCACCCATTCAGCGTAGATAACATACGTCTTCCTGTAAACCTGGGCTACTTTGCCAATGTGTTGATCTTTACAGTGTCCTTATACAACCTGAACTTCATCAGCCTTTCGGATGGGCATGGATCGCATGCTGTACTTCTGTCTCAGCTCTTTGGAAAGAGGGGAAGACATAATCTTCCTGCGAATGTGGGAAAGTGCATTGAAATGCCTTTTGCGATTCTTGCTTCAGTCAGAAGTCACAAAGGGATTGAACTTCATTTTGGCTGCTCCTGCCTCAGTGATGACCTCAAAAGGGAAGAGCTCATCTTCAGATCTTTAACTTCATTACATCTCCAAAGACCCTTTTTCCAAATAAGGTCACATGTGCAGGTTTGGGGACACGGATGTAGCTTTTGAAGGGCTATCTTTCAGCCCACTATCAATACTGAGTGTGCAATATTAGAGACCACATCAACCTACAACAGCCCTGTAGGGGATGGGGGAATACCACCTTAAGTTTTGTGCCCTAGGAGCCATTCTTCCTCCTTCTGGTCCTGGCCCTGCTAAACAATCTTGTCATGAACATCTGTGCATACCTTCTGGTACCCTTGGGCAGGAGTTTTTCTAGAGTGCATAAATAACATAGGAGTGGAATTGCTGGGTAGAAGAACATGTGCATGTTTGTCTTTATTAGCTAAGCTGAGGCTCTTTTCCAAAGTGGTTTTACCAGTTTATTCTGCTCTTAGTGGTGGATAGCAGTTCTGTTGCTCCACATCCTGTTCTTGTTGCTCCAGGATCTGGCCTTGTCTGGCTTTCTGATTGTAGTCAGATAAGTGTGGAAGAGTATCTCATCAAGGATTTTTTTTTTTTTTTTTTTTTTTTGAGACAGGGTCTGTGTCACCCACGCTGGAGTACGGCGGCATAATCATAGCTCATTGCAGCCTTGAACTCCTGGACACAAGCAATCCTGCTTCAGCCTCCCAAGTAGCTGTGACTATAGGATAATGTTACTGAAGCTGATTAGTTTGTTTTATTTTTTTGTAGAAATGGGTTCTCACTATGTTACCTAGGCTGGTCTCAAACTCCTGGCCTCAAACAGGCCCTCCTACCTGGGCCTCCCAAAGTGCTAGGATTACAGGTATGAGCCACCACTGCCGGCCTCATCAAGGTTTTAATTTGCATTTCTCTGATTACTAATGAGGTTAAGCATATTTTCACATGCTAATGAGCCACTTGTATTTCCTCTCCTTTGAAAGGCTTTCTCAAGGCTTTTGCTCATGCTTATCATTTATTTTTGCTTTTTCTTTTTGGTTTGTAGGAATACTTTATATATTCTCTATACTAATCCTTTGTTATTTAAATATGTTCCAAATATCTTTTCCTAATATTATCTTTTTACTCTCTCTTTTTAAAATGTGATTGAATTTATCAATTGCTTCCTTTATAATTTGGACTTCTGTTTTTTTTTTTTTTTTTTTTTTTTTTTTTTTTTTTTTTTTGAGACAGAGTCTCTCTCTGTCCCCCAGGCTGGAGTGCAGGGGTGAAGTCTCAGCTCACTGCAGCCTCCACCTCTCAGGTTCAAGTGATTCTCCTTCCTCAGCCTCCCGAGTAGCTGGGACTACAGGCACGTGCCACCATGCCTGGCTAATTTTTTGTATTTTAGAAGAGAAGGGGTTTCACCATGTTAGCCAGGATGGTCTCCATCTCCTTAACTCATGATCCGCCCGACTTGGCTTCCCAAAGTGCTGGGATTACAGGTGTGAGCCTCTGTACCCAGCCAGGATTCTGTTCTTGTTTAAAAAATTCTCCCCATCCTTGAACAAATAGAAATATTTCTCTCTGTTGCCTTTTAAAGGTTTCATAGTTTTGCATTTCATATTTAAGTACTAGAATGGACTTTTTGGTATATGATATAAGGCAGGGATGCAATTTTGCTTTTCTCTATTTACTTATTTATTTTTATTTTTTGAGACAAAGTCCTGTTCTGTTGCCCAGGCTGGAGTACAGTGCTGCAATTCTGGCTCTCTGGAACTTCTGCCTTCTGGGTTCAAGGGATTCTCCTGCCTCAGCCTCCTGAGTGGCTGGGATTACAGGCACACACTACCATGCCTGGTTAATTTTTTTGTATTTTTAGTAGAGCAGGGTTTCACCATGTTGTCCAGGCTGGTCTCAAACTCCTGACCTCAGGTGATCTGCCCACCCCAGCCTCCCAAAGTGCTGGGATTGTAGGCGGAAGCCACTGAGCTGGCCACTCTTTTTCTATTTAATAAACCAAGTGTCTCAGCACTGTTATTAAATCGTCAAGGCTTTACCCATGGTCTGAAATGCCCACTCAGTCATAAATCCAGTGTCTCTATATACATGGATATTGTTCTAGGTTCTCTGTTCTGGTCCATTAATCTATTTGTCCATCCCTTGCCAATGCCGTATCATCTTCATTACTACAGCTTCAATGGTAAGTCAAGTCATGGTATCTGGTAGGGTAGGTTCCCCCCTCAACTTACTCTTTTTCATAAGTGCCTTGGCATTCTTGAACAGTTGCTCTTCCAAATACATTTTTGAAATAGCTTTTCCAGTGTCTTGAAAACACCTGTTGGGATGTTTATGGGTGTTGCATTAAAGGCAATTGATAGTTATGATGTTGAATCTTCTTACCTAAGAACATTACATTTCTCTTCATTTATTTAGGGCTTCTCCCCTACCCAAGACAAGATCTCACTCTGTCACCCAGGCTGGAGTATGGTGTAATGATCATATTCACTGCAGCCTTGAACTCTTGGGTTCAAGTGATCCTCCCCCCTCAAGCTCCTAAGTAGCTGAGACTACAGGTATATGTCACCACACTCAGCTAATTAAAGATAATTTTTTTTATAGAGATGGGGTCCTGCCATGTTGCCCAGGCTGGTCTCAAACTCCTCAGTGATCTTCCTACTTTTTAAAATAGCATTTTGAGTCTGATCATTTTTCTACAAAGAGTTTTGGGTGTGACCACCGCCCACCCCCCCACCCCCAAAAGCCTCATGTTAAAATTTGATTCTCAGTGTTGGAGATAGGGCCTGATGGGAGGTGTTTGGGTCATGGGGGCAGATCCCTCATGACTAGATTAAAGTCCTCCTTGAGGTGTGGCTGGGGAGTGAATGAGTTCTCACTCCATTAGCTCCCTCAAGAGCTGGTTGTTAAAAAGAGCCTGGCATCCCCCTCCCTTTTCATGCTCTTGCTTCCTCCCTTGACATGCAGTCGCTGCACACACCAGCTCCTCTTCAACTTCCACCATGAGTAAAAGCAGTCTGAAGCCCTTACCAGATGCAGATGCCCAATCTTGAACTTTCCAGTTGTGAGAATCAGGAGCCAAATAAACCTTTTTATATATAAAGTACTCAGCCCTGGGTATTCCTTTATAGCAACACAAAATGGACTAAGACAGGTTTATGTATCTTTTATAGATTTATTCCTAAGTCCTTTTTTTTTCTTTTCTTTCTTTCTTTTTTTTTTTTTTTTTTTTTTGAGACAGTCTCACTCTGTCACCCAGGCTGGAGTGCAGTGGCACAATCTCGGTTCACTACAACCTCTCCCTCCCAGGTTCACGTAATTCTCATGCCTCAGCCTCCTGAGTAGCTGGGACTACAGGTGCAAGCCACCATGCCTGGCTGATTTTTTGTATTTTAGTAGAGACAGGGTTTCACCATGTTGGGCTGGTCTTGAGCTCATAGTCTTAAAGGCTGAAAGTCCAAGAACAATATGCCAGGAGGGTTGATTTCTTCTGAGGCTTTCTCCTTGGCTTTCAGATGGCCACCTTATCTCTGTGTCATCATGTAGACTTACCTCTGTGTGTAGGAATCCTTGGTGTTCATTCCTAGGTGCTAAAAATGTCTTGGTGTCTTGTATTAGAAATGGGCATCTTTGACAGGGCACGATGGCTCATGCCTGTAATCCCAACACTTTGACAGGCCGAGGCAGATGGATCACGAGGTCAGGAGTTCAAGACCAGCCTGGCCAGGTTGATGAAACCCTGTTTCTATTAAAAATACAAAAATTAACTGGGCATGGTGGTGGGTGCCTGTAATCTCAGCTACTGAGGAGGATAAGGCAGGGAATTGCTTAAACCCAAGAGGCGGAGGTTGCAGTGAGCTGAGATTGTGCCACTGCACTCCAGCCTGGGCAAAAGAGCAAGACTGTCTCAAAAGAAAAGAAATGGGCATCTTTGGCCAGGCACAGTGACTCACACCTGTAATCCCAGCACTTTGGGAGGTCAAAGTGGGCTGACCACGAGGTCAGGAGTTCAAGAGCAGCCTAGCCAATATGGTGAAACCCTGTCTCTACTAAAAATACAAAAATTAGCCAAGTGTGGTGGCAGGCACATGTAGTCCCAGCTACTTAGGAGGTTGAGGCAGGAGAATCGCTTGAACCCAGGAGGCAGAGGTTGCAGTGAGCTGAGATCATGCCACTGCACTCCAGCCTGGGCAGCAGAGCAAGACTCCATCTCAAAAAAAAAAAAAGAAAGAAAGAAAGAAAGAAATGGGCATCTTTATAAGAAATATACATTTTATAACTGATTATTACTGATATATAGAAATTCTATAGAAATACAAATGATTTTTGTATTCAGAAATCTTGCAGGCCTCTCATTAATTCAAATGCCATATCTGCATATTATTTTGGGGTTTCAATGTAGCCCATCCTTCATATGCAAATAATCACAGTTTTATTCCACTCATCATTTCTTGAATGTCTGGAATGTGGCAGTATTCATCCTGCAGGTTCAGTAAGAAAACATTGAGAAACACTTACTGAGTTCAAAATGACTATCTACTCACTTTATATAAATTCATTGCATAATAATCCAAATATGTGGCATAAAATGCAAAACTAAGTTGATCAACAGATCTGAACCCATGTTTATGAGATGCGTAGAATTCTGAGGAGAATTGGGAGAGCAACCCATCAACTTAGGTCCTGAGATGGGAAGGGGAGATTCCTAACTATATATGGCAGGTTTTTGGCTACATGGAGTTGAGGATGATACTTGCTGACAGAATGACTACCAGTGACTTCCTCTCCCTTCTTCAAGGATGATAGAGGATAGACATGGGCCTTAGAATCAAACAGCTCACTCTGTGTGACCCTGAGCAAGTGAATGAACCCATCTGAGCCATGGTTCCCTCATCCACAAAATGGTGATGACAAGCAGACCTACCTTGGAGGGAGGATTGAATGGGTTAACGTGTGTAAAGCATGTAAGACAGTCCAGTTCCTCCAAATGTTCCATTAATATTGGAAACCAAAATTGCTCCCAAGTCACAGACCCTTAAATCTGAGCAGTTCCCTGAGTCCTGTGACTCCATAATCCTTCAGCATAGGGATGAGAAATCCTTCAGTCCTGTGATTTCAAAAAATTATTCAGCAAGGGAAGTTTCTTAAGAAAATAATTTTAAACCCATATATATATATATATATATATATATATATATATATATATGAACCCTAGCCACGATAGATGCCGTCCCCAATGATATGGGTATAAAGGATCAGGAGCCCATCCCCTCGCCCCCCTGTGCCTGCCTCCCATGGCTTCCAGTCTCTGGGGCCCCTCTAATGCACACTCTTCCTTCACAGGGTGCCGACTCAGTCCACCCTCTTTATATGAGTCTGCTTGGGCTGCCATAAGAAAATAACATAGACCATGTGGTTTAAGCAACAGAAATTTATTTTCTCACAGTTCTGGAGGTTACAAGTCCAAGATCAAGGTGGTGGCCAGGTTGGTTTCTGGGGAGGCCTCTCTTCTTGGCTTGTAGACGGTTACCTTCTTGCTGTTTCCCCACATGTCCTCTTCTCTGTGCATATGTAGCATAAAAGACACCGAGACAGAGAGTTCTCTGGTGTCTCTTCTTAGAAGGACACCAGTCCTATCTGATTAAAACCCCAGCCTGGCCAGGCTTGGTGTCTCAAGCCTGTAATCCCAGCACTTTGGGAGGCTGAGGTGGGTGGATCATGAGGTCAGGAGTTCGAGACCAGTCTGGCCAACATGGTGAAACCCCATCTCTACCAAAAATACAAAAAAAATTAGCTGGATGTAGTGGTGCATGCCTGTAATCCCAGCTACTCAGGAGGCTGAGGCAGGCGAATCGCTGAACCCGGAAGGCAGAGATTGCAGTGAGCGGAGATCAGGTCACTGCACTCTAGCCTGGAGGGCAGAGCAAGACTCTTGTCTTGGGAAAAATAAAAACAAAACCCTAGCCTATGACCTCATTTAACCCTTCCTGCCTCCTTTTAGGTCATATCTCCAAATGTAGTCACACTGAGGGTTAGGGCTTCAGCATATGAATTGTGTTTGGGAAAACACGATTTAGTTCATAACACCCTCCCATTTTCCAGATGGAGAAACTGAGGCTCCAGTAAGCTGGTGATTCTTCCCAGCACACTTTGAAAATGAGAGACTGAGGCTAAACCAGTTCTGCCACAAGCACAGCTACCCTGATCTCCAGTGGCTGAGTGAAGTCCAGAGCTCAACAGGGCCTCATTCTCCTGGTGCCTGCCCAGAACCCAGCACTCCACTGGTACCCTGAGAATGGGCAGGAAGCTCCAGGAGCATGTGTGGGAAGAACTGCCAGTGTGGACACTGGCATGCACGCAGGGTGTTTTTCTAAGGAGCTTTATGGGCTGGAGCACATGGTGCCTGTGGTCTGCGTGGACATAACCTGGAAGACTCATGGTGGGCGAGGGGCACTGAGGTTCTGCTGTGAAAGGCTGGAGAGTCTCAAGGGAGTAGATCTCTGGGTTGACTGCAGCAGCAGCTCACAGTGATCACATGCTTATTGTGTGTCAGCACAGTGCTAAGTGCTTTATAAACCTCTGTCATTGGGCTGGGCATGGTGGCTCACGCCTGTAATCCCAGCACTTTGGGAGGCCGAAGCAGGCAGATCATGAGGTCAAGAGATTGACACCATCCTGGCCAACATGGTGAAACCCCATCTCCACTAAAAATATAAAAATTAGCTGGGCATGGTGGCGCTTGCCTGTAGTCCTAGCTGTGCGGGAGGCTGAGGCAGGAGAATCACTTGAACCTGGGAGGCGGAGGTTGTGGTGAGCCGAGATCATGCCACTGCACTCCAGCCTGGTAACAGAGTAATACTCTGTCTCAAAAAATAATAATAAGTTTTAAAAATAAATAAATAAACCTCTGTCTTCGGCCCCTCATGACTACCTTGTGAGACAGGACCTTTGATTATCAGAGAGCTCAGGTCACCTCCCAAAGTGAAACAGCTCAAAAGCGGTGGAGACCATTCAATGGGCCCAGGTCTGTTTGACTCTAAAAGGTCACACCCTTAGCGCTGTGCTCCACTTCCTGGGTTCTCCAAAGCTGGAGAACAGCCCTTGGTAATGCTGTGGGCTGAGCTGGGCAGGGTTTCTTCTCGCACTTGGTTAGGCTTGGATGTTTCTCATCTCCTGGTGGAAAAATAGGGAAGGGAAATGTCTGTTGTCGGTCTCCAAGCCTCTCCAGGAGCCAAACAGATCAAACTAGGTGGGGGGTGGGAGCTGGAATGTCCCAGGCTGTCTTCTCCCAAGTTGAGGAGCGGAAGCCATGACAGCTAAGGGGATTTGTGGAAATTCCTCGTGCATTGTTACCAGGCAAAGGAAGTGGTTTAGTGCTGAGCTCTCAGTTTCTGCCCTCGGGAGCCACCACCAGTTTCCGCTTCTGAAACTTGTTTGTGGGAAACTGAAGGGGCTATTTCAGGTCTTGAGTGTGTATGTGGGGCAGGGGGTGAGGGGGGGAGCTCCAGATAACGCCTTATCCCTCCTTTCCAGGGGGGAAGGGGTCAGAAGGGCCCAGCCAGCCAGACAAACCCCCCCAGAATCTACTCTTTTTCCTTCTACTTTGGGGCGGGTGGCTCAGAGCCGAGGCAAATAAACAGAAACATTTTATCCAGGCCTGATGGTATTTGTTTCTGGCACGATCAGCACAAGCAGATTAGAGAAATAAGTTGCATTTTCTCGTCTGTTTGCTGTTTGGACTGGACCTCGGCACGCTGGATCTGTGTGGTTCTCCACAGCCCCCAGTCCATTCTGGAGGGATAGCTGGGCCTGAGTCCCTGGTATGGCTTTCCAAACTCTGCCAGATAGTGAGTCACTTCCCATGCTCCCAGGAAGGTGGTAATTAGCTCACCAGGAAAGATACACAGGCCATAGATGGGTCTACATATGGAGATACCATTTAATGTACTTAGATGTTTATACCCTTACATGTGACAAACAGCTGCATGCTTCCTTCCTGTTGCTCTCCTGGGGTGCCTCTGGATCCCCTCTCTGATGCAGGAGCACTCTGTGGGAGCTCTCCAGAAAACACTAGAGAAAGGGGAGGCTGGCCTTTCTGAGGCCAGTAAGGGTCTCCCCTGGAAACTCTGGGTGGGAAGCAGACATGGAGGAGCCTACCAGGCTGTGCCACCCAATCCTTGCCAGAAAACTCTCTCCCAGAAAATCAAATCACCTTTGAGGCTAGGTGTGGTGGCTCACTCCTGTAATCCCAGCACTTTGGGAGGCCGAGGTGGGTGGATCACCTGAGGTCAGGAGTTCAAGACCAGCTGGCCAACATAGTGAAACCCCTCTTTCTACTAAAAATACAAAAATTAGTCGGGCATATGCCTGTAATCCCAGCTACTTGGGAGGTTGAGGAGGGAGAATCGCTTGAACCTGGGAGGCAGAGGTTATAGTGAGCCAAGACTGAGTCGCTGTACTCCAGCCTGGGTGACAGAGTAAGACTGTTAAAAAAAGAAAGAAAGGAAAGGAAGGAAGGGAAGGAAGGAAGAAAGGAAAAAAAGAAAGAAGGGAGGGAAGGAAGGAAGGAGGGAAGGAAGGAAGGAAGGGAGGAGAAAAAAGAAAGAGAGAGAAAGAGAAAGAAAGAAAGGAGAAAGAAAATCGCTTTTGAGGTATGTCAGAAATCTGGCCGAGGAAGGAGGGACACGTATGCCCACGAGGTCTTTCTCAGCCCCCACACTTTCCCTGGCTAGAAAGCCAGGGTGTATCAGTTTGGCATAACAAACCAAGTAGGAGTTACCAGCCTGTAAAAGAACTTTTACAAGATGAATAAACTGGGCAGGAGGTACCCACTTGCCTGCCTTTCTCACTCCTTCCTTCCGTCTTCATTTATTTTTTTTTTTTTTGGTCCAGGGCGGAGTGGACAGAGTCTCACTCTGTCGCCAGGCTGGAGTGCAGTGGCACAATCTCAGCTCACTGCAACCTCCACCTCCCTGGTTTAAGCGATTCTCCTGCCTCAACCTCCCGAGTAGCTGGGATTATGGGTGTGCGCCACCATACCTGACTAATTTCTGTATTTTTAGTACAGCCGAGGTTTCACCATGGTGGCCAGGCTGATCTGAGACTCCTGACCTCAAGTGATCAGCCCACCTCAGACTCCCAAAGTGCTGAAATACAGGTGTGAGCCACACCGGACCGGGCTTCTTCCTTCTTTTTTAAAAATTTTCTCTTCTCTCTTTCTGCTTCCCCTCTTTTCTCCTCTCCTTTCCTTTCCTCCTCTTCCCTCCCTTCCGAGCTTCTCCCTTCCTTTCCTTTCTCTGTCCTTCCCTTGCCTGCCTTCTATCTCTTAATTCTATCCTGGAAAGAGCTCTCCAAGCATCCCTCTCTTTTAATCTTTCAGTACAGATGCTCCCCGGCTTATAATGGTTGAACTTATGATATTTTTAGTTTACAGTGATGAATTAGGTTACGCATTCAGTAGAAACTGTACTTTGAGTATCCATACAATCATTCCGTTTTTCACTTTCAGTACAGTAGTCAATAAATTACATGAGGCATTCAACACTTTGTTATAAAATAGGCTTTGCGTGAGATGATTTCACCCAACTGTAGGCTAATGTAACTGTTCGGAGCACAGTAAGTGTTGAAGGTAGGCTAGGCTAAGCTATGATATTTAGTAGGCTTGGTGTATTAAATGCATTTTCCACTTAGGATATTTTCAACTTACAATAGACTTATCGGCAGGTAACTGCATTTTAAATCAAGAAGCATCTCTATATTCAGCTCAATACAAGCACTGAAGTTGGAGAATTTAACAAGCCACAGCTCAGGGATTACAAACTATCTTTCCCCTTCACAAACTCCACCTTTGTGTGAGATTTCAAGACGGCCAGGGTTGAACCTGTCATATCTCAACCCCAAACGCTTTCCTTCTTCTCCAAGAGCGAGGAGCAGGGTCTTTGTGGAGCCTGTGCAGCAGACTAAAGATGTGAACACCTAAAAGAAGTGGAATTGGGGGTCATAATCAAGTAGCATATTCTATTTGGAAGAATTATTTCAGCTTTAACAGAGAAGGTTTTTTTTATTTGGTTTGGTTTTAAAGTGGTTTACATCTATAAGACTTCTGGGAAAGGGACAGATTCCCAACATGTAAAATATGAATTTTTCAAAGTCAACATTCCTAATGCCCAGATACACTTCAGGACGATGAAAAAAAAAAACTCATGTACAATGATATGTTGTTATGAACTAAATCGCACTGAACAGTTAGTTGTAAGAGGGCATTTTATGTTTTATTTTTATTTCCATGTGCGGTTTATTTTTGCTCTGACATTTTATTATAATTTCTTCCTACAGTAGGTGAAGTGCTTGGGAAGTTAATTTAAACCAGCCTGACTCTCTGTGTGTTTTTTAATATTTGTTTAAGCTTTTATTGAGCTTGTCAGGCAAGTCAGTGTGCAAAAATGCAGCTGAAAACCCCTTTTTCCTTCTATGGTGCCTGCCCATTAATACTAGGTGGTGACAACAAGATTCGCGCACACTTCAAATGGGGGATTATTCTGGGTTTTCAAGGAAATTTGAGCCACCTGTTTCAGAAACCTCTTAGTGACTTAGCAAGATGATGAAGGGTGTCTCCCCACTCAGCCGTCACTCAGAGTTCCGCCTCCTCTGGCTCCTTCCGACTCAGCCCGGCCCTGCAGGGGCAATTTGCAGCGCTGGTTGGATGCCTGAGCTCCAAGTTGTCCTTCCAGCTTGTGGCTTGGCCTCAGCCTGGGCCAGAGAAGCAGCTGCCGTCTCTCTGCCTGCGGGGAACTTTCCAGATCCACAGCAGGCTGGCTTTCCCCTGGGTCTGGGCTGCCCAGTCTGGAGCTGTTTATCATGGACAGCAGAACGACATGGGATCACCTTTGAGGAAGTGAGTTGTGAGAGCCAATTGTGTGGCCTACGTGTCAGGGAGCCACACTGCCCACAAAATTTGGCCAAGGAGGGGAATAGAAAGTCAACATTTTCCAGCAGGCTGGGAAGGCGGCTGGGTATTTCTGGAGCCCAGGACTCTCTGGTAAAATGGTCCTTGTGGTGGTGAGAGGCAAAAAAGGTGGTAGTGGAGGGGGCA
Source organism: Cheracebus regulus (assembly GCA_963574635.1). Classification (NCBI taxonomy): domain Eukaryota; kingdom Metazoa; phylum Chordata; class Mammalia; order Primates; family Pitheciidae; genus Cheracebus; species Cheracebus regulus. The sequence goes on along the minus strand of CAUYQU010102773.1, from coordinate 14,548 downwards.
CCGTCAGATCTCTGTTCGGCTCAGAAAAGGCCTCTTAACTCAAGCAAGAGGTTCCCTGGCACACAATCCAAGGGCTTCACATTGACCAGGAATCTCACCAAACCCAACCCCAGGAGCAGGCTAGACCCAGCGTGTCACGGCTGGAAGGAGCCTTAGCCGTGATCTAGACCGGGGGCCCTCCAAGTGTGGGCCTGGGTCCTCCGCATCAGCACCTCCTGGGAACTTGTTAGAAGTGCAGATTCTCAGGCCCCAACCAAGACCTGCTGGGTCAGAACCTCCAGGGGTGGGACCCAGCAGCGAGCGTTTTCACTAGCCCTCCAAGCGATGGTGCTGCAGGGCACCGTTTGATCATCACTGGGAGCATTCAATCAGTGGGGAGTCACTGGGAAGGCTCTGCGCACTCAATCAGTGGGGAATCTGAGGCCTGGGGTGGGGTGGGAGGAAGGAAAGTAACACATTCATCACCGGTTTGTTTGTGGTAGAACCGGGACAAGTTCTGCCAAACTAGATTTCCTCCTGCCCCTTCTTCTCCTGCCGGTTTAGCAAGGAGAAGGCTCTAACGTCTGAAATCCCACCAATTTCTGGCAGTTGATCTGGCTCTTCTTTTTCTCTGCTGACATTATACCCACCTGCAAACTTCAGGAGGACTCTATTACCACTTCTCATAGGGGGCATGTTGATAATTCACACTTTCACTTTTTAGTCAGTGTTGTGAATAAGTGAGCTACAAGAATGACCTTTGACTTTGGTAAATGACCAGGTCTTTCACAAGCTGAGTTCGCCAAGTGTTCCTGCCGTGCTGCACTCCCTTCTAAGTGAGGGCTCTATGCCTGCCACTCCTGCTAAGTGGACAACACCTTCTGCTCCACGAGACAATGCCCCATGGTCGCTGATATTGATGGTGGGGGGACAGAGCCCTGACTGAGAGAAGGGGGCAGCCACAGGCTAGCTAAGAATCTCCAAGGCCCATAGACTTGAAAAGATGATGTGGGCCAATCAAATTCCTCCCCTGGAAGTTCAGAATTGGGAAACTCAGAGACTGGGGCTGTTAGCAATGCAAACCAAAGCTGAAAGGCCATTTGGGGAATTGCATGATGTAGATGAGGGCTGGATAGTCCTGAGGAGCTTGGTGCAAGCTGAAGACAGGCAAAAGTGGGAGGAAGGTCGGCAGTGGAAAAAGAGCAGAGACGAAAGTGAGAGAAGCAGAAATCCCATAAGAACGACCTGCAGTTATGGTTTTAGTTTTCTTGAGACCTGATTTTTTGTTGTTGTCGTTAATATGGAGTCTCGCTCTTGTTGCCCAGGCTAGAGTGCAATGGTGCAATCTCGGCTCACTGCAACCTCCGCCTCCCAGGTTCAAGCGATTCTCCTGCCTCAGCCTCACGGGTAGCTAGGATTACACCGGTGCCCGCCACCATGCTTGGCTAATTTTCTATTTTTAGTAGAGACAGGGTTTCACCATGTTGGTCAGGCTGGTCTCAAACTCCTGACCTCAGGTGATCCACCTGCCTCGGCCTCCCAAAGTGCTGGGATTACAGGCGTGAGCCACCACGCCAGGCCAAAGCTGGGCAACATTTTCTATGAAGGGGAAAAACAAACCCTTAAATATGGAAAAAGCTACCTCCCTCCCATCTCCTTGAGTCTAGTCCAGGTCTCATTTGACTGTGGACTTTTTTTTTTTTGAGACAGAGTTTCACTCTTGTTGCCGAGGCTGAAGTGCAGTGGTGCCATCTTGGCTCACTGCAACCTCTGCCTCCAGGGTTCAAGTGATTCTCCTGCCTCAGCCTCCCAAGTAGCTGGGATTATAGGCATGTGCCACCACACCTGGCTAATTTTTTGTATTTTTAGTAGAGATGGGGTTTCATCATGTTGGCCAGGTTGGTCTCAAACTCCTGACGTCATGATCCAATCACCTCGGCCTCCCAAAGTGCTGAGATTATAGGTGTGAGTCACTGTGCCCAGCCTGGATCTTAATCTTAAGGCTGGGTGGAATATGGGCCACATATTCCCTCTGTATCTCTCTTCTCATAGTATTCTGCCACTTGCCAGGCTGGCCAGCCACCTCTCGAGTCATGGTAAAAACCCCAAACCCAAAAGTTTATAAGAACCAGGGTTATCCAGTTGGCTGACTAACATACACACAAAGTATCTGCAAAGCAAGAACATCCTCTAAGCTCAGCTTTAATGAACTATGTGAAATTTTACAAACAAGAAATCTAGAAGGAAACCTTATAATTTTGACATATGAAAAATCAAATAAAATACTAAAGTTACATTTAGATAATAATGAATGCAAAAATAGGGTTGACTATTGAGAGTGGTGGAGACTGTGGTAAACTGGCGAGATCCTACCCTGTCTAACGTCAGTGACAGCCAGTACTTAGCTCTGGTTCATTGTTCTCTTTGGGGATACAACCTGTCTAATGTCAGATTTTCCAGTTCTTGGATATCTGAATTTTTTTTAAAAAGTAAAATCTCCTTGTTTTTTAATATTAGCAACTAATTTAAATTTGCAATTTTTTTTTTTTTTTTTTTTTTTTGAGATGGAGTCTGACTCTGTCACTCAGGCTGGATTCCAGAGGCATGATCATGGCTCACTACAACCTCCACTTCCCAGGTTCAAGCAATTCTCCTGTCTCAGCCTCCTGAGTAGCTGGGATTACAGGCACCCACCACCACACCTGGCTAATTTTTGTATTTTTACTAGAGATGGGGTTGTTTCTTTTTTCTTTTTTCTTTTTTTTTAGATGGAGTTTGACTATTGTCGCCCAGGCTGGAGTTCAATGGCACCATCTCAGCTTACTGCAACCTCCACCTCCCTGGTTCAAGTGATTCTCCTGCCTCAGCTTCCCAAGTAGCTGGGATTACAGGTACCCACCACCACACCCAGCTAATTTTTTTTTTTTTTTTTTGTATTTTAGTAGAGACAAGGTTTCACCATGTTGGCCAGGCTAGTCTTGAACTCCTGACTTCAGGTGATCCACCCTCCTCAGCCTCCCAAAATGCTGGGATTACAGGCGTGAGCCACGGTGCTCAGCCTATTTTTTTTTTTTTTTTTAATGTTCACATGTCAGATTCAACCCACAAGACTCTTAGGGCCGATTCACCCTTTCATCTTCAGCCATATTGGACTGAGCTCCCTTTAGCATTTAACCTCACTCCTCAGAAAAGGAAGGCCGTGCAGTTACATCCGAATTCTTGAGAAGGAAACTGAGTCCAGAAAGAGTGGGTACCTTGCCTATCACTCACCGGGTCAGGACAGAGCTGAGCGACAACCACGCCGGCTGCAGGTTTCCACTTGAGGGAAGCCTGGCCTGTGTTTGAAGCTCTGGCTGGCCTTCCCAGAATCTCTCCACTCATTCGTGCTCCCACATCTGGGCTGCGCTCACCGTGGTATCCGCCTGTGGTTGCTGCAGTTGGCAGGAGGGGCTCTGAGAAACCAAAAGACTTGGGTATATTTAATAAGTCAGAATATGAGCTGGAGTCTAATGCTGTGACACGAACAGCTCTCAGCTGGCCCCTCCAGCACGTGTTGGGAAACGGACCTTTCTCTGTTCCTCACAGAGTCACTCTGACGTTACTCATAGGTTGTTTATTCAAATTAAGGAATATGTTTTCTTCCTGAGGGCATGGCAGGAAGAAATATGCTATTTGCAAAACGAGCTATAAGCAAGACTTCAGGAAGAAGAGAGATTAAAAAACAGGGACACGGCTTCTGGAAGTGTTTATGGGTGTTCTGAGAGTCTCACTCTTGTCACCCAGGCTGGAGTGCAGTGGTGCTATCTCTGCTCACTGCAACCTCCACCTCCCAGGTTCAAGCGATTCTCCTGCCTCCACATCCTGAGTAGCTTGGACTACAGGTACCCGCCACCACACCCAGCGAATTTTTTATATTTTTAGTAGAGACAGGGTTTCACTGTGTTAGCCAGGATGGTCTTGATCTCCTGACCTTGTGATCCGCCTGCCTCTGCCTCCCAAAGTGCTGGGATTACAGGCATGAGCCACTGCTCCCAGCCCGGTTTTGTTTTAATTCAAGCCTCATCTTCCTTCCATTAGTCCAAGCCAACCCATCGTTACCAGCATCGGTTCTGTAATTATGAGTCATCAACCTATTTATGGCTGATGGGAATAGCGGTGGTGTGTGGAGTGAAATAGTTTGAATTCTAATCCTAACTCTACCATTATTAGCCATGTCATTCTGGCAAATCATTTAAGCTCCTTGTGCCTTAGTTTTCCATGTGTATAGAATGAGAACAGTCATAGTATCTACTTCATAAGGTTCTTGTGAGATTAAAATGAGAAATGCATTCATTTATTCCTCAGTCTTCACTTAACACCTGCTTTTAAGTGCTGGCAAGCAGTGCTCCTGCTCTTGAAATGCTGACATTCTCCAGTATGCTCAGCAAAGAATAGGTACTATTGTTATTGTTGTGCTGTTGCTATTGATGTTCTTACCATTCAACTCATGGGAAGGGAGAAAGATATAATCCTAATCTGTGGCTCAGTTTTTCTGAATATGCATGGTCTGAAAGATCCGGCCTGGCACAGTGGCTCTTGCTTGTAATCCCAGCACTTTTGGAGGCTGAGGTAGGGTCATCACTTGAGTTTAGAAGTTCAAGACCAGCCTGGTTGACATGGGGAGATCCCATCTCTACAAAAAAATGAAACAATTAGCCAAGCATCATGGTGTGTGCCTGTGGTCCCAGATACTTGGGAAGCTAAGGTGGGAGGATCACTTGTGCCCCGGAATTTAAGGCTTCAGTGACCACACCACACCACAATACTACAGTCTGAGTGACAGAGCAAGACCCTGACTAGAAAAAAAAAAAAAAATCCATTCTTTACTGTGTAATAACCATTCTCAGGCCCAGTGAAGTGACTCATGCCTGTAACCCCAGCACTTTGGGAGGCCAAGGCAGGTGGATCACCTGAGGTCAGGAGTTCGAGACCAGCCTGGCCAACATGATGAAACCCTGTCTCTCTAAAAAATACAAAAATTAGCCAGGCATGGTGGTGGGCACCTGTAATCCCAGCTACTTGGGAGGCTAAGGCAGGAGAATCACTTGAACTCGGGAGGCTGAGGTTGCAGTGACCTGAGATCAATCGCACCATTGCACTCCAGTCTCCAGCAAGATTCTGTGTCAAAATAAATAAATAACCATTCTCAGAGCCTGTGTGGTGTTAGAGACAAGCTTCCAGAGTACCTGGACATATAAAATATACCCACAAATGATTTGATGCTCCTCCCTTCAAGAAGTAATTCCTCTCCCTTTGAATGTGAGCTGGACTGAGTAACTCACTTCTAACAAATAGGATGTAGCCAAAATGATGAGGTGTGTGACATCCAAGCTCAGATCATAACAGACCTTATGGCTTCCTCTTTGCTGTCTCACTGGGCTCACTCTCCCTGGGGAAAGGCAATTGCCATGCTTTGAGGACACTCAAGCAGCGCTATGAAGAGGCTCACACAGAAAGGAACTCAGGCCTCATTCCAAGAGCCAGCAAGGAACCAAGTTCTCTTCATAATGACCATGTGAGTGAGACGACTTGGGAGAGCAACTTTCATCCCCAAACTTTCAGATGATGCTAGCCCCAGCCAGCACCTGAACTGCAACCTCATGAGGGACATTGAGTCGGAGCCACACAGTTTAAGCTGTTTTTGGATTCCTGACCCACAGAAACTGTGAGAGAATAAATGTTTGTTGTTTAAGCCCCTAAGTTGTGAGGTAATTTGTTGCACAGCAATAGGTAACTAATACAGTGCCTTTCCCAAAACAGATCTTGGAGGAAAAGCCTCTTTAAATACTGGGGTAAAATTCTGAAGAGTATATTTATATAACAAAATTTCAGAGGATTCTATCTTAGTATAAGAAGAAAACAGTAAGATGGTAGAAGCTGGAAGATCTATAGTGTAGCCACAGGTCTCCTAATTTCACTGGTGTAAAAATCACCCTCTCAGCCAGGTGCTCATGCCTGTTATCCCTTTGGGAGGCTAGAGCGGGTGGATCAAGAGGTCAAGAGAGTGAGACCATCCCAGCCAATGTGGTGAAACCCTGTCTCTACTAAAAAAAACAAAAATTAGCTGGGCGTGGTGCATGCCTGTAGTCCCAGCTACTTGGGAGGCTGAGGCAGGCGAATCACTTGAACCTGGGAGGCGGAGGTTGCAGTGAGCCGAGATCGTGCCACTGTACTCCAGCCTGGCGACAGAGTGAGAAAAAACAAACAAGCAAACAAACACCACTCTGACTGCAACAACAACACTACAGAATTTAGGCAGCATAATAGATCAATATTAATTATATATCCCTGAGCAGTCCTCCATGAACTGGAGGTACAGAGGAAAGGTTTCCAAAGATTCCATTTCTATATCAGAAGATGGTGCCCAGTGCAATTCCGCTTCACACTGATCCGTTCTCTTGGTGATAATGCCATCATGGCCAACTAATATCCTCAATGGAGAAATTTGCCCCAGTAGTTGGCAGGGAAATACTTTTCCAGGGAGGGGGGAAGAAAGATGCTGCAAGAGAGTAATCAGTGTTAAAGTGACTCAGCTTTCTTCTCCAGTAGGGCAATATTCATCAACCTCTGCCTTCTCTGAGGTCCTTTCCACTTCTGCCATTTGGCCCTGAATAGGGCTACTCTCAAGTGTATATCTCTTCCTGGAACATGAGACTTATATTTCCTCCTTTCTTCCCTGACTGCCTACCTGTGATGGTTGACTTCATCTGTCAACTTGACTGGGCACAGGGTACCCAGATATTTGGCGAAACATGCTCCTGGATGTGTCTGTAAGGGTGATTCTGGATGAGATTTAGATTTGAATCGCTACACTGAGTAATGAAGACTGCCTTCTCTAAGGCGGGTGGGTCTTATTCAATCAACTGAAGACCTGGATAGAACAAAAAGAAACTGAGTAAGAGGGAGCTCCTCCTGCCTGACTTCTCAAGCTGGGACATTTGCTTGCCAGCTCTTAGACTAGAAGTTATACTGTCGACTCTCCTGGTTCTCAGGCCCCAGGACTCAGACTGGAACTACACATTGGCTCACCTGGGTCTCCAGCTTGCCAGTGGCAGATGTTGGGACTTCTCAGCTTCCACAATCATGTGAGCTAATTCCATGTATAATATATATTTGAGACAGAGTGTTGCTCTGTTGCTCAGGCTGGAGTGGAGTGGTATAAGTTCAGCTCACTGCAGCCTCAGCCTCTTGACCTCAAGCAATCCTCTGGCCATGACCTCCCAAAGTGCTGGGATTACAGGTATGAGCTATGGTGGCTAGCCCTGATTTATTTATATATATATGTGTGTCTCTGTGTGTATATATATGTGTGTATATATATAAACACCTATAGATGTATATACACACACACCCTTACATACACACACATATATAATCTATAGCTTCTGTTTCGTTGGAGAACCCTGACTAATGGCCAACCACCCAACCCATCTTTCCTCCATCTTTGCAGTCACTTCCCTACTCTAAAGCACTATAGCTCTTCACCCGCATGTCTGCATTAACTCCTCACTGGTCTCTGTAGTGGGTTGAAATGTGCCCCTCAAAAGGATATGTCTAACTTTTAATCCCTGGTCCTTGTGGATGTCACCTTATCAGTTAAACAGGTCTTTGCAGATGTAATTAAGTTAAGGATTTTAGGATCAAGTCATCCTGCATTAACTGAATGGGCCCTAAGACCAATGACAAGTGCTCTTACCAAAAGAGGAGAGAACCGGGCACAGTGGCATGCCCCTGTAGACCAGCTACTCAGGAGGCTGAGGTGAGAGGAGGTCGAGGCTGCAGTGAACTACGATTGTGCCACTGCATTCCAGCCTGGATGACAGAGCAAGACCTTGTCTCTAAAATAAATTAATAAATAAATAAAAAGAGAAGCATAGACACACAGGGGAGAAGACACAGAGAAGGCCATGGGGAGACAGAGGCAGAGATTGGAGGGAATGCCACAGATCAAGGAGGACTGCCACAGGTCAGGAAGGACTGCCACAGATCAGGGAGGACTGCCACAGGTCAGGGAGGACTGCCATAGATCAGGGAGGACTGCCACAGGTCTAGAAGGACTGCCGCAGGGCAGGAAGGACTGCCACAGATCAGGGAGGACTGCCACAGGTCAGGGAGGACTGCCACAGATCAGGGAGGACTGCCGCAGGTCTGGAAGGACTGCCGCAGGTCAGGGGGGACTGCCGCAGATCAGGAAGGACTGCCACAGATCAGGGAGGACTGCCACAGGTCAGGAAGGACTGCCACAGATCAGGAAGGACCCGGACCACCTGAAGGTGAAAGGGACAAGATTCTTCCCTGGAGCCTCCAGAGAGAGTGTGGCCATGCTGACATGTTAATTTCAGACTTCAGCCCTGTAGAGAGCTAAGAGAATAAATTTCTGTTGTGTTAAGCCACCCAGTTTATGGCAGTTTGTTATGGCAGCCCTAGAAGACTAATATAGTCCCTTCCTTTCACTCTTTTTCATTTTATTATTCATACATAATAAATATATTTTGGGGGTTTATGCAATAATTTAATACATTTATATAATTTGTAGAGATCAAATCAGTGTAATTGGGATCTCCATCACCTTCAATATTTGTCTTTTCTTCATACTAGAAACATCTGAATTATTCTCTTCTAGCTATTCTGAAATATACAATAAGTTATCATTAACTATAGTCACCTTACTGATCTATGAAGTCCTAGATCTTATTTCTTCTGTCAAACAGTATATTTGTACTCATTAATCAACCTCTCTCCACTCCCTCTTCCCAACTTTACCAGACTCTTGTAACCACCAATTTGTCTTTATGAGATCCATTTTTTTAGCTTTCCCAAATGAGTGAGAACATGCGGTATTTCTTTCTGCATTTGGCTTATTTCATTTAATATAATAACCATCCACATTCTTGCAACTGACAGGATTTCATTTTTTACAGCTGCATAGTATTGCATGGTGTATGTGTGCCGCATTTTCTTTATCCATTCATGTACTGATAAGCTCGTAGGCTGATTCCATATTCTGGCTATTGTGAATCGCACTGCAATAGACACGGGGGTGCAGGTATCTCTTTGACATACTGATTTCCTGTCTCTTAGATATACACCCAGTAGTGGGTTTGCTGGATCATCTGGTAGTTTTATTTTTAGTTTTTTGAGCAACCTCCCTACAGTTTTCAATAGTGGCTGTACTAACTTACATTCCTACCAAAAGTGTACGAGGGTTCCCCTTTCTCCACATCCTCACCAGCATCCACGACCACAAACCTTCCTTCCGCTCTTGGCCCACTGTGATACATTTTCCAGAGTCATCTTTGAGAAATGCAAATCTGATTTTAACTTCTGCTAAAAATGCTATCATGGTAAACTGCAAACCTCTTACCATAGTCTCCTAAGCCCAGCTAGAGTCAGCCCAGCCAGAGACCTCTGGGCTCTGATGACTCAGGAACTGCCCTCTCCCTCAACACACTCCTGTCCCCAGCCCTTCAGTCACTACCTGGAACACGCCAAACTCTCCCCTGCCTCAGGGTCTTTGCTGCTGTTCCCTCTGCTTCCAACTCTCTTCCTTCAGATCTTGTGGGGTTGGTCCTTTGTCATCTTTCCAATCTCTATTTATTTATTTATTTATTTATTTATTGAGACAAAGTTTTGTTCTGTTGCCCAGGCTGGAGTGCAGTGGCACTTTCTGGGCTCACTGCAACCTCCGCCTCCCGGGTTCAAGTGATTCTCCTGCCTCAGCCTCCTGAGTAGCTGGGATTACAGGCACACACCACCACACCTGGCTAATTTTTGTATTTTTAGTAGAGGCAGGGTTTCACCATGTTAGCCAGGCTGGTTTCAAACTCTTGACCTCAGGTGATCCACCCTCCTTGGCCTCCCAAAGTGCTGGGATTATAGGTGTGAGCCACTGTGCCTGGCCTCTGGTCTCAATTTAAATGTTACCATCACAGAGACGGCCCTACCCTGTCCACAGTGCTTTCCCACTATACCCCATCCTATCTGCACTATCACCATGTTTATGCCCTTCCTACTCCTTGTCACCGTTTGAAATAAATGCATTTATTTGTTTACTTGTTTAATCTGCTTCCCACCCCCACCGTGGAAGTAGGCACTGTGCTTGTTTCCCACCATATCCTCAACATCTAGAACAATACACAGAGTAGCTTTTGACAAGTGATTGCAAATGTGTGCGTGCACGAACTCTTTCCACTCACTCATTCAATAATTGTGAATGAAGCACTTAATTGGGGCCAGGCATATATCACAGGCCAAGCTCAGTGACAAATGTCAGGTTTCCTTTTCTTTTAAACTTACATTTTATGTATTTTTAAAATTACGTAACATCTCCACTGGAATAAAATTCAAAATGTGAAATAGGCACTCGGTAGGAGCCTCTGTGCTGGTTATTAAGTTATTATTTCTCAGCCTGCAGACCAGCCTTTCATTCTCAGCTTTTGGGTGCTAGGGCTAGGGCTCTCTGCAAAGCACATTTCAGCACATTTGTCAGCTGCTTCGTGTTAGGCTCTCCCGGTAACGGTAACGGTGTAAAGCCAGAGGAGGAAGAAGGGACTCGCTCCTTCCCTGGGCTTCTCGTGTGCCTCCTCACCCCGGACATCACCCCAGCAGCGCTGCTTCAGCCAGAAGCAGCAACTCCTTCCTGAAGCCACAGGCCAATCCAGTTTGTAGTTTTTCTTTTTCTTTTTCTTTTTTTGAGACAGAGTCTCACTGTCACCCAGGCTGGAGTATAGTGGTGCGATCTCAGCTTACTTACAATCTCCACTTCCGGGGTTCAAGTGATTCTCCTGCCTCTGCCTCCAGAGTAGCTGGGATTACAGGCACTCACCACCATGCCTGGCTAATGTTTATGTTGTTAGTAGAGATGGTATTTCACCATGTTGGCCAGGCTGGTCTCGAGGTCCTGACCTCAAGTGATCCGTCTGCCTTAGCCTTTGATTCCAGTTTGATTCCCAGTTACTGGCTTATATCGTTAAGCAAACTACTAGTCTCTTTGGGCCTCAGTCTCGATGTGGGTAAAATAGGTAAAAATAATTATATTCCACATAGAGCTTTACAAATGAGTGAGACTCTATATTAAAGCACCAAATCTAGTGCGTGGTGTATAGTACTTGCTCCATAAATGTTAGCTTTTATAATTAACATTAGCACTATTCCTTCTCTATTCACTCCGTCTATGTCTATTTTCCTCTCTTTTAACACATGTAGGCTGTAGTGTGCTGGTAAATGTTTAACAACAGCTTTTTTTATTTTTAGACAGAGTCTTGCTCTGTAGCCCAGGCTGGAGTACAACGGTGCAATCTTGGCTCACTGCAACCTCCACCTCTCGGGTTGAAGCGATTCTCCTGCCTCCACCTCCAGAGTAGCTGGGATTACAGGCACATGCCACCATGCCCAGCTAATTTTTTTGTATTTTTTAGCAGAGACAGGGTTTCACCTTGTTGGTCAGGCTGGTCTTGAACTCTTGAATGCAAATGATCTGCCCTCCTCAGCCTTCCAAAGTGCTGGGATTACAGGCGTGAGCCACTGTGCCCCGCCTAACAACAGCTTTCTAAAAATTTTTAAAAGATCCCATTTGTAATTTTTACTGATTTCTGCTGTGTTAATTCTCCTACCATGGGCAGTTTTGAGCTACCAATGTGATGACTATGACGAGTGGCTTGCAAATTTCCTGAATTTAACACTGAGCTCTTGAGAGCTGGTAGGAGTGACTCCAGCATACCATCACACGTAGGCCTTGCTGAGAAACCTGGCCTAATGACAGCCTTAAAACATATCCACCTTAACTCTGCTTAGGGTTCAGGAGCGTGACTCTGAACCCTTGAAGAGCGCCTGCCTTTTGCTTATGCATTCGTGCATTCAGCAGATATTACTTGCACTCCTGCTAAGTGCTCTCTCGAAGCACTTATTCAAGAGTGAACACCTACAGGCTGCTCTGTGAAGTCTGCTTTGTCCTGGTGTACGTTCCTGTCCCTGTCCAGGGAGCCTCCTCTTTCCTCCTCAGCCCTTCCTTCCTCCCTCCCCTTCTGCCAGCATCTTTACTGCAAATGCAAGCTTCTGTCCTGGTGGGCTCCTCTTCCTCTGTACTCTGTGACAGAGACATGAAGCTGTCCCTCCCAACTCCCTAGTGCCCAAGGAAGTACAGTTCAGGTGACACCCTCATGGTTGAACAGATATTTGTTTACCAGTAGTATTCTATGAATATTTGTCTTTCCTGTACAGTTTTTGCTTTCTCTGGAGGTAATACTTGTCCTGTTTTTTTGTTTGTTTGCTAAGTATTTTCTATGACGATCATAAATTCAACCTAAAGAATCCCTAATTGTGAGTCTCCTCTCATTACATTAAAATAGAAAGACATCCTTTTCTTATTTATTTATTTATTTTGAGACAGAGTCTTGCTCTGTCACCCAGGCTGGAGTGCAGTGGCGTGAAGTCAGCTCACTGCAACCTGTGCCTCCCGGGTTCAAGCAATTCTCTGCCTCAATCTCCTGAGTAAATGTTTGTATTTTTAGTAGAGAAGGGGTTTCACCATGTTGGTCAGGCTGGCCTTGAACTCCTGACCTCATGATCCACCTGCCTCAGTCTCCCAAAGTGCTGGGATTACAGGCGTAAGCCACCATGCCTGGCCTTATTTATTTATTTTTTAGAGACAAGATCTTACCATCACCCAGGCCGGAGTGCAGCGATGCAATCATGGCTCACTGCAGCCTCGAACTCCCAGGCTCAAGGGATCCTCCCCAGCCTTAGCCTCCCAAAGTGTTGGGATTACAGCCTGGAGCCACTGAACCCTTCCTTAAATACTTAGACGTTCTTTCCACTTCCTGGCGGAGAGGTCCCTGCAGAGCCGGGCCTGGTTTTCCCCTGGCCTCAACAGCAGCTTCTTCTTTAGGCTCTCCCTGCACCCCCTCCCCCGACTCCCTGCGCCGCCCCCCCCCCCCCCACTCCCTGCGCCGCCTCCCCCCACTCCCTGCGCCGCCTCCCCCCACTCCCTGCGCCGCCTCCCCCCACTCCCTGCGCCGCCCCCCCCACTCCCTGCGCCGCCTCCCCCCACTCCCTGCACTGTTCACCTGCTGCTGCTGGTTCCCCGCTGCCAGACTCTCAGCTCTTCTGGTGGATTACATCATTCAGGGGCCTCCTCGGACCTTTGCTGAAAATGCTTTCTTCTGCCCTTACTTTTAACTGATATCTTGGATGAGGCAGTCTAGGTTGCAAGTCATTTTTCTTCAGAATTTTGAAGACACAGTTTCATTGTTTTCTGACTTTCAGAGTTGCTGTTGGATCATCTGATGTCATGATTCTTTGTATGAACCCTATTTTATTTCTCTCCAGATATTTGTTTTCTCTTTGTCTTCAGTTTTCTGAAATTTCACAGTGTGCCTTGATGTGAGCCTATTTTTCATCCATTATTTTGAGTGCTCTGTGGACTCAATTAAAATTTTCTTTCTTTTTTTCTTAAGACAGAGTCTCACTCTGTCACCCAGGCTGGAGTGCAGTGGTGTGATATTGGCTCACTGTAACCCCCGCCTTCCAGGTTCAAGCGATTCTCCTGCCTCAGCCTCCCAAGTAGCTGGTATTACAGGCACACACCACCATTCCTGGCTAATTTCTTTTTTTGTATTTTTAGTAGACATGGGGTTTCATCATGTTGGCCAGGCTTGTCTTGAACTCCTGACCTCAGGGGATCCGCCTGCCTCGGCCTCCCAATGTGCTGGGATTACAGACATGAGCCACCATGCCTGGCTTTAACAGCTTCTTAAACCAAGTTTTAACCAGCACCCTGCTTTTAGCTCCACTCCACTCCTACTTTAGGAGTTAACTAGTGCTCCCTATTCCTAAGCCTTTGGGAGAAGTTATTCCTGAGCCTTTGGGGATATATAATCTGGCTGCTTCTTGGCTTTCTCCACAGCTGACTTAGGAGTCAGCTTTCCCAAGTCTGCAAAGTCAGTTGATGTTTATCCCTGCTTCCAAATTTTTGTCAGTGTTATCTCAATGTCTATTTTATTTACTTTGTAAGTTTACTAACGTATTCATTCATTATTTTATTCAATAAATATTTATGAGCCCATAATATGTGCTAGACATTCTTTGGCTTTTTTAATAATATCACTTACTGCTCAGGGCACGGTGGCTCATGCCTGTAATCTCAGCACTTTGGGAGGCCAACATGGGTGACTCACTTGAGGTCAGGAGTTCGAGACCAGCCTGGCCAACATGGCGAAACCCCATCTCTACTAAAAATACAAAAATTAGCTGGGCGTGGTAGTACACGCCTGTAATCCCAGCTACTCAGGAGGCTGAGGTTGCAGTGAGCCGAGATTGTGCCACAGCACTCCAGCCTGGGCAACAGAGGGAGACTCTGTCTCAAAAAAAAAATACTATTTACTGTTTTTTTTTCCTACAGTACATAGATGTAATCAATTTAGTTTTTAAAAATTTATTTTTATTATACTTTAAGTTCTGGGATACATGTACAGAACGTGCAGGTTTGTTACATAGGTATACATGTGCTATGATGGTTTGCTATACCCATCAA
>CAUYQU010102771.1:0-39299 GCA_963574635.1 Cheracebus regulus | reverse complement strand
AAAACATGATCTGTGAGGCTTTAATAACACAACATGGGATAAAGCATGTACATTCCCTGGCATGTGGTGAAACTTGAATTTAAAATGCCTATTATTATTATGATAGGCATAATCTTGCCTCCAGTTTATGGAGCTCAGTGTTTCCCTACATCCAGTGTTATTGGCTCATGTATGTCCTGTTGAAGTCCTAACCCCCACAGAATATGACTGTGTTTAAAGACAGTGTCTTTAAAGAGGTAATTAAGTTAAAATAAGGTCTTCTGGGTGGGCTCTAATTTAGTATGAGTGATTTTCTTATGAAGAGAGAGATGAGGAAGACACAGACACAGAGGGAATCTATATGTAGACACGGGGGAGGGTCATCTACAAGCCAAGGCAAGTGGTCTAGTAAGAAACCAACACTGCTGACACCTTGATCTCAAATTTAACCTCTTGAAAATAAGTGTCCATGGTTTAAGCCACCCAGTCTGTGGAACACTGTGATGGCAGCCCTAGCAAACAAATACATCCAACTTGAGTCCACAGACATAAGCCCTACACCTCAGGTCAGGTGATCCCTTTGAAAGATCAAGTAAATAATGTCCCAAGGTTCAGGAGGGAGTGTGTGAGCAAATGAATGTGGGAACTGGAGTGAATGAGAGCTCAACAGCCTGGCTGCTGCAGCGTCAGTGGGATCAAAGTCCACTCATTCATAGCCACTGTGTTCCACCCCTCGAGGGAGGGATCACACAGGAAAGCAGGTGCAGGAACCAGCTGGATGCTTTAGCAAAACTCCATGCGGGCCCCATGGCAACATCCAGGCAGGGATGCCTATGACCCCTGAAGCCCCAGAGGGTGTGTTACAGTGCTCTTTTAGCTCTGCCGTCCATGGACAGCTTAAATGTTAACAGCTCAGTGGGTCCTCTGGCTTTTTGCGTGAGACAGCTGCCCTCTGCCAGCAAGGGCAAAGGGCCTGTGTGACAGCCTTTTGTATCTGCACTCGTGGCTCCTGAGCTCTTGTCTTACATCCAGGAAAAATGAGGTTGTATGAACAAATTGAAAGATGGTAAATGCAGGGGGGATTTTATTACCAATGAAAGTGTTTCTCAGTGGGAAGGGGAGCTGAAAAGGGGATGGAGTGGGGAGGTAATCTTCCTCTGAAGTCCAACCACCTCCAGCCAAAGTATCCTCCAAAGTTACATGGTCTAGCTGTTCCTCTGAAGTCAAGCTGCTTCTCTCTGATGTCCAGCCATAGTCTCTTCTACTGGCTGAATCTGGGGGTTTCATAGGCACACCATGGGGCAGAGGAGGTCCAGGGGCGGATTAGGAAAAGGCAACATTCAAGTGAGAAAACAGAGATATAAGTTCTCACTCTGGATCACGGTTTCAGGCTTTTCAGCTTCAGAGTGGGGTTTCGTCAGGGACCTGCCTTTTTCTGCCTAGAATTTCTCTGACCCCTGTCCCTATCAGTTGTACACAATAAGTTAATAGGCTAAGCTCTTGGTAAAAACAAACAAACAAAAAAAGTAAAATCAAAGCTAGTTTTCTTTATCAGTGGGGTAAATGAGAAAGCGCACCAGATTTGAGTCAGAGGTCAAAGGTGAATCTCATCTTCACCAGCATTTAGCTGTGGTTACTTTGGTAGCCATTTATCTCTATGTGTTTCTATTTTACTCAAGCAAATTCACCTGTCTTCCACATGGGATCACCTTTAACAACATGGACTAAGTTAATGATTCTTAATTATTCAGAATAATTTCGCTTTTTTTTTTTTTTTTTTTTGCCCAGGCTGGAGTGCAATGGCATGATCTCAGCTCACCACAACCTCCACCTCCCAGGTTCAAATGATTCACCTGCCTCAGCCTCCCAAGTAGCTGGGATTACAGGCGTGTGCCACCACACCTAGCTATTTTTATATTTTTAGTAGAGACGGGGTTTCTCTATCGTCAGGCTGGTCTTGAACTCCCAACCTCAGGTGATCCGCCTGCCTCAGCTTCCCAAAGTGATGGGATTACAGGTGTGAGCCACCATGCCCGGCTAAACATTGCTATTATTACAGTAGAAAAGAGATATCTTGAAATCTTGGCATAGGAAAAGCTCATTTTGACGTTTTTCTACTCAGATGCCATGCACAGGAGTAGACAAAAAATGATGTTTTAAAAAATAGCCAAATCTTATCATCCTACAAGCTTTATATAGTGCTGTAAAATATGGTGAACTGAATGATGTACATAACTCCTTAACTATATTTTCAAAAAAAATTTTTTTTTGAGATATGTGACCGTATGTTTGTTGATATTTAAAAGTCAACCTCACTACTAATCATAGCACAAGAACCATTGCTACCTCTAAGTCATCCACTCATGGAAAGAGATTCTAGAGCTTCTCAAATCTTGTTCCTGCTCCACTTTCCTTTAATAAGTAACCTCTCCTCTAACCTGGGAAATGTAGATGAGTCCTTCGCATTCTTTTAAGGCAATTCACTAGCACTTGTTATGTTGTTGCTGCTGGCCTTATAGTTAATTTCCTATCAAAATAATTTGCTACCTACCTTGTAAGTAGTGAGAGCTAATTAATGTGTTTTAAGTGCTTTGGGATTGCTTTGGGATTCTGAGATGAAAGTCCAATAAAAATGTCATGTTTTTATGTCTTGACCCAATAAAAATTTTCAGGAAAAAAAAATCATGCCTTTAGAGGGCACTTTTGTGCCTGTGGGACTTCATAATAAATGCAAAGCTACTCTTACTCCACATCTCTTGAGAAATTCTTGGGGCCACCCTCATACTGTGGAAAAGTTGTACAGTTCACTAATTTTTGCAATCATTTTACACCTTGTAGTCTCAGTTTTTATTTTCTTAATTGATTAAAAAAAAGATAAAACTGACCTCATAGGGCCATTATAAAGATGAAATAATGGTTGGCAAGTACTGAGGGTATGGCTTATGTGTAACCTCTTCATTTAAAAGCAGATCCATTAAGCAAAAAATCTAATGATGCTACGTAGTAATCATTATTCTTTCCCTCTACATACAAAAGAACAATTTGATTAAATTCTTTCCTTTGCATACAAGAGGACTGACTATTTATATGACAAACGTACTCTATTTGACTACTTTTCATAAAGTTGTTTAATATAGTTGTTGCCTTGGCATCCATTTTTAGACCTGGTATTCATTGTTGGAAACCTGTTTATATCCCTTCACCTTTGGCTTAGTTAAAACTTTTCTTTCTCATGTTGTTGTTTGCAATATGGACCACTTATTCTTATTTCACTAGCCTACTGTCCGTGATAAAACTCAGTGGACAATGTTAGAATCATGTAGGTAAGCACTCCTGTTCACAAGTGTTTTCTTTAAATTGACCAATCCACAATCCCTACAGGAAAGCCCGATGGATAATACACATGGACCTTAATGAAGGCTTCATCCTGTATGTCATTTCTGGCTCCTGCTGTCCACCCACTGATTAAACAGCATGCTGTCTTCAGACTTCCAGTCAGTCCTCCTGGGCACACCTCCTCTCCCATGGACCCATGAGTGATCAAATGTCTCTTTCATTTTCTGTTTTGTTGTGTTGCCTGACCTGTTTCACCCCTAATCGATATACCTCAAATTAATGTTCTCTAGTCAGGGCTTTCCTAGAAAGTGATTATCATAGCCACAATAATTAATTAAACATTCACTATTCCTATATGTAATGGCTGCCCTCAGAAGCTCCTAAGCTATCCAAGAAGGAAGCTTATCCACTAACTACTGTTGTGTGCTCTGCGATCAAAGTACATTGCCAGCTGTTTTAGTTAATGGTTCTACATAGCGAATAAAAACAGAAACAAGCACACACAACCTGCCCTTGCTGAACTTACAGTTCAGTGAGGAGGACAGTCAATACTCAGTGTAAATAAGTCAATCTATTTCATGTCAAATAGTGATTGGTCCTGCAGGGGAAAATAAAGCCAAGAAAGAGAACAGAAAGTGCTAAGTGTAGGTTATGGGCTGCAATTTTAGCTCCAGCAACACAAATGCCTCATCCAGGACTATGGCAGTTATGTAAGTGTGTAACGGAACTGAGGGCTTTAATCATATATCACCTTCTCAGTGAAGGGTTAAGACAGGCTGCAAGTGCCTTAAGATGCTGCCAAGAGTGTCAATCCAAGCAGAGAACCTGACATGGGTGACGTGTTCTTTTCACAATGCTAGGTCACATTTACTCATTTTCACCAAAAACAGTCACAGTTCTTTCAGAATCTGTTCTCTGTGCCCGTTTGGTAACCAGTATCACTGAGAGCTAATAGTGCATGATGATCTTTGAAGACAGTATTGATTTCCTAGCTGAAGAATCTGTAACTGAAACATTTAAAAGCACATGATCGGGGTGATAAGGTTGTAAACACAGGGCACTGGGTTCATCATTTACATCATGATCTTAAAATTTTCAAACACACTTGCAGAGATTCAGATATACATATACATATACATATACATATACATATACATATACATATACATATACATATACATATACTTTGCTGAGATTGAAAGAGGTTTCTGAGGACTGGTCTAATATTGACAATCTGTGCTGGTGAAATGAGCTCAAGGAACACTGCCAAAGAGCCACAGAAATAAGCACTCAGAGGCAAAGTACTAGTTCTCTCCAGTTTTCTCTGGAAAAATTTGTGTGGCTCAGACATCTCACCCCATATTAGACACAACCCTTGGAGGACAAAACACAGGGCGTGCTGGATTTTAGCTTTCCTTGTTCCTTCAACAGAGCGCAGGTCTGCAGTCTGGTCAGCTGTCTCACCTAGGCCTGGAGGAATTGTGAGAAAGAACCAGTTATAAGAAATTGCCCCAAAGGATTGGGTGGCCTGTGCAAGCTGGAGATTCTGTACAGCATGATTGTGGTTTCTGCTACCTCTGAAGATTGCCAGAATGCTTGCAGGGATTAAAAACAGGAAATCCAATGATCCACATAAATGATATTTTCCTAATGGTAATATTCCGCAGATTTAAAGGACACAAACCCTAGAATTGTGCAAGGAAATGGGACCCCTTCTGGTCTTCCTTTCATGTCAATAACTCCACTATGTGAGTGCTGTGTCATTTTTTTACACCCACTCAAACTGTGACATGTTCATTTATGCAACTTGGATACTGAGACTGTTGCCTTTACTGCTTGTCCCATACTTGTAGGGACATTCCACGTACAATCAATCACTCTCATGGACTGCAAACCAGAGCTGTTCTGAAGATATGAAAATAAATTTTACATTTTTTACAACAGCATATATCTCAATTTTGGAATTCTGTGTTCTACTCTACATATGGAGGGTTATAGCAGACATTGTGCAGGGTACTATGGGGAACAGTTAAAGTGGAAAAGCTGTGCACCCTGCTTGTTGGAAGTTTACAAACTAGGGTGCCACTAAATTCAAAATATCTAATTCTCTGATGGGAATATAAATCATCAGATAATTTCTGAATGTCAATTTGTAAAAATGATCAAGAAAATTTAAAGGTATTTTATTCTTTAATCTTCTTTTAGAAATCTGTCCTATAAAAATTATCAAATAAATGGATATTCATTGCACTTTTATTCACATTATAGGCAAAAATGTAAATAATACAAATATCCCATTATAGGAAATAAAGAATAAACTATGGCATATCAGTAAAATGAATGACTTACCCAGTCATTAAAAATTGGATTTATTAAGAATATACAACACCAAAAATTACTTATATTATAAACAATGTGATGAGGTAAACATTTGGATATAAAGTTATATAGTAAGATTTCAAATTTGTGTCCTTAACAAAAAAAGTATGTATGCACTTGTGTGTGTGTGTGTGTGTGTGTATTGAGAAGATTGCAGCAGATATCTGTGAATAGAGCTATCAGTGACATTTACTTGAGTCTTGAGTGGAAATGTTCTTTTTCACTTAGTACAAGCAACGCATTATATTATCTTATGCCCTGTTATTTCTCAGCGAAATAAATCAGAGGTCAGCATATTACAGTTCATAGGCCAAATCCAGTCAAATTTTTAATGCTTTTTTCTAAATAAAGGTTTTTTGGAACAATGGTATGCTCTTTCATTTACATATTATGTATATATGTTTTTGCACAATAATGGCTAGTACAGTAGTAGGTCTCAAGGCAAAGATATTTATTTTTTATTTCTGCAAAAATAAAAAAATTGCTAATCTCTGATATAAATGTAAGTCAAATATAAATTAAATCTGATTTTTAAGAGGAGTGATTTTGCTCCCATAGTAGCCATTTGGCAATGTCTAGAAATATTTTGGGTTGCAACAGCTAAGGGTGATGATGCCACTAACATCTGATGGAAGGGGGTCAAGGGTGCTGCTGACATGCTGTAAGCCACAGGACAGCTCTCTGCAACAAAGAATTGCCCAGTTCAAAATCTCAGTAGTGCTGAGTCTCAGAAACTCTAATGCAGCTTAATACTTAAACCCTTCTAACTCAAGTCAGATGACCAGAGTTGGTCAGCCCAACTCTTTTAACATTTGATGAACTTTGCATCTTTGTTGATGACAGTTCAACTTAGTTCTTGGTTCTCTCTGTGCCTTTTTAACAGATATTTTACTCATGTCTATTGCCACTATTTAAAATGAGTTCTTCTATCTGGCTTGACAAAATCAAGTTGTCTAGAATAAGCAATCACTAGAAATAAAATGTTCCTACTGCAATGCATATACTTTCTTCCATACATGTGGAAAACATAGAGGAAAGAGCTACATAAAAGTTTAGACATCTCTATATTTTAAGCCCCATACTGTTCTGAAGGAAGTTGAAATATATGTATTTCATGTATATATTTTTTGTGTGTATCTCGTATACATTTTATATATACATTTTGTGTATGTATTTCATATATATTTTGTATATATTTGTATATACTTTTATATATTTCATATATATTTCTTGTACATTTAATATATTTAATATATTTAATATATGTATTTCATGTACTTTTAATATATATTTCAAATACATTTAATATATATTTCTTATATATTTTAATATATATCAATTTTCTTCAGAATGATATATAGATATATATATATATTTTTGGAAGAAACAAAGTGAGACTGAAGTAACCAGTGAATATTATTTCCAGTTATTTTTAAAAAGACAATATTTTGTCTGTTAAACTCAAATATCTTAATTTATTCTATACAGTTTGGTTAATGTGGTTCTTGGACTCTGTGTGCTAAGCCCAGGAGAAAGTGATTATAAATACAGTTTGAGGCCAGCTATTTCTATTTCTCAGAAAGGATTCTTCGTTATTTGGGATAATATGCATGCAACTGTCTCAGTTTCGTTCGCATTGAGTTGCCCAGTCTTTCAGGCAACTGAGATAATGCATATTTCTGAAACAACTAAAACTGAAGTAAGAACCAGTCCATTCATTCATACCTTCTACTCTGTGAGTTGAACAGATCCTGAGACATAAAGGTTGGAAGACAAAGCTCTTAGCTCTATGCCCAAGGTAAGCCCAAGTGTAGAATGAACAATTTCCTATTCTCTGAAATGGGGTTCATCACAACAAAATTCACAGGTGTGTGAGGAAGAATGAGTTAATATATGTGTATATTGTTTAGTTCAGTGTGTGGTAAGTTGTAAATGTTATAATATTATTACCCACATTTTATTATTTTCTCACTTACTGATCAAAACAGTTCTATGAGAATAGCTATTATTTGGCCTATATTTAGAATGTGGATATTGATACTAAGAGTTTAAGTAGCTTGCCAGAGTCCATACAGCTAGTAAGGGGTCAGGTCAACAGCACCATTTTACTCCAAAAGGCAGGAAAGGCAAACACAATGATAGCTTGGGAATAATTTCAGTGGCTGATTTAGGTGCCAGTCCACGACAGACTGCTGATACAGTTTGGATATTTGTCTCCTTCCAATCTCATGTTGAAATGTAATCCCCAGAGTGGGGCCTAGTTTGAAGTGTTTGGGTCATGGGGACAGATTCCTCATGAATGGCTTGGTGCCAGTCCTTGAGGCAATGAGTGAGTTCTTGCTCTGTTTGTCTCTGAGAGGTTTGATTGTTAAAAAGAGTCTAGCACCTCCTCCAACTCTCACTCTCCTCTTCCTTCTCCATGTGATATGTGCTTCTCAGCTCCGCTTTGCCTTCCATCATGAATGGAAGCTTACTGAAGCCCTCTACAGAAGCAAAGGCTGACATAATTCTTCTTGTACAGCTGGCAGAACTGCAAGCCAAATAAACCTCTTTTTTTAAAATAAATTACCCAACATCAGAAATGCCTTTATAGCAATGCAAATGGACTAAGACAACAGCTAGAGAAATCTCAGCTACTTCCTTAATTCTTGTGTTTGACAGTTCAGCCCTTTCCCTATCCACCTCCCTCCTGCCCCAGTGCCGCTGTCAAAGACAAAATGGCAGCCTGGGCCCACAGTGATGCCAATCTAGCCTGGCAGATTTTATGTTCTTAAAGTCGGCTCTGAGTTGAAATTATTTCACTCTACATTTCAAAGGCTACTAAGGCCCCTGTTTTCAGGTTACAAAAATAGTCCTAAAAACCAACTTGAGCCAAATCACAAGTAATTGAGCAAATTATGTTTCCTAATCACCCATCTTTTCTTGCCCCTCAGCCGACAAACCCCTTCTCTTGACATGCTCCGGAGGCCCCAGATTTCCAGCCTCTTTTCCGGTGTCATTCTAATTGACATTAATCGCTTCATTAAAATTCAGGCATCAAAAAAGTTCCCACCAATCAGTTTATCCTTTGACCCTGGGCTCTGGCTTCTCTGTCAAGTTCAGGCATTACTAATCCACCTAGTGGTTTGTCCAGACAGCTTATTTTGTCTGCACCTTTTCTTCTTCTACTAAGAGCTAAAATGACGACCAGCTGCCTTCACAAAAGTGTTCCTCCCCCCAACTCCGACGCGTTGCACCATTGCTGGAGAGTGGGGTGCAGGTGCATGTGTGACTCTACACGGGCTTTTGGATTGTGTTTGGGAGCGTTGACCACAGAGTGTAGGGGCATTCCTTACAGTTCCCTCCCCCACACCAGCCTTTTCTTCCTTACACCTGCAAGGTGAAAAGCCAGACTCCCTTCCTGAGCCTTCAATTTCATCATCTTTGTTTCTGTCTTAGGGTGAAAGATCAGTCAGGTAGCAAGACTGAAGTCATAGCCAGTGCTGTCAGAAAGTGGAAAACAGGGGGCCTCAGAGGAGATGAGGCTTAAGAGGATTCTTTTGTGTGCTGCCTGCCCAACTTAATCCACCCAAAGCCACATCATAAACAAAACAGTCTCTTTCTCAGGAGAGAAAAAATGCACTTGACTTCTAAAACACAGTTAGGACTCAGCCATTCTCCCCCTTAGGGTAGTCAGCCTGCTCACGTATCCTGAAGTGTCCTCGTCTTCTCCCTTGAAACTCAGAGCAGATCCAAGTCTTTGCCAGAAACACCAAGGTCATTTCATTTATGTGCACTATCTCTATAATTCCCAACATCCTCCTTGAAAAATGATGCATAATAAGACGGATAAAAGATTATTTTGTTCTCAGAAAATTAACCCTTTTGACTTATGACAGCCATAAAAAAAAAAGAAAAGAAAAGAAAAGAAAAGAAGAAATCACAGCTGAAACAGTAAATGTCATCTCAAGGTTTGGAAAGACAATGACAGAATCAGGGTCTGATGTAGAGCCCACGCGGCAGCACCATGAGCATGGCTGACATCACCATGGAAGCACTATTTCTGGTGGTCCTTAAAGAAGAGAAAACCTTTGGCCAGATGAAAGAGGTAAATGTGTGGAGAAAGGTGTTCAGAGAGAGGGAGGGTCATGAGTAACAAGGGGCAGGCAATTCCTAGAGATTTTTCCTGCATGTCACCTCCCATCTTGTCCCTCTAATCCCAGACTGAGAGCATATTGGAAAAGCAGAAGGTACTTGCACTTTAGGCTCAATAAGGACTGGATTCTCAACTTTACTCTTGTATCAATTACCAGGCTGTTCTGAGAGGGTTTATCTTGTCTGTAAAATGGATATTAACAATCTTCCAAATAGTGGCATTGAGGACTGCATGAGACTGTATGACGTTTTATTTCATTTACTTCTCAAAATGACTTTAAAGGTAAATACTTTAATAATCATCCCTGTGTTACATATGTTATAACTGTATTATGAACATAGTGAAAAATGTAGCTAGCATGTTGTGGATGCAGATCTTTGCAGATGGGCCTCATCTCTCAACCTCCTGCCGACCCCTCTTCCTGCCTCCCACCCTCTGAAGACGATCAGATAAAAGGGGAGAAACAGCCAGAGCAACACCTGGGAATCAGTGTGTGTTTTGTAATGTTAGTGTCTCCTCTTCTTTCACCTTATTATTAGTAGTATTATTATTTTTGAGATAGAGTCTCACTCTGTCGCCTAGACTGGAGTGCAGTGGCATGATCTTGGCTCACTGTAACTTCCATCTCATGGGTTCAAGTGATTATCGTGCCTCAGCCTCCCAAGTAGCTAGGGCTCTAGCCATGCACCACCATGCCCAGCTAATTTCTGTAATTTTAGTAGAGACAGGATTTCACCATTTTGGCCAGGGTGGTCTCAAACTGCTAACCTCAAGTGATCTGCCTGCCTTAGCCTCCCAAAGTATTGGGATTACAGGTGTGAACCACCATGTCCAAACACTCTTTCACCTTATTTTTTGCTATCCCTTTCAACCCTTGCCCCTAACAAGAGACTTCCCTACATAAGCTATAATAGACAGCTGTACTCTGAACTGGGATTCAGCTGATCCCTAGTAGACTGATATTTGTTCTGAATTCATTGTTGCTTTTCCCCTCAAAATAGTTCTGCTTTAATAAATGGTGACATGGTTTGGCTGTGTCCCCACTCAAATCTCATTTTTAATTGTAACTCCCATAATTCCCATGTGTTATGGGAGGGACCCAATGGGAGGTAATTGAATCATTGGGGTGGGTCTTCCCCATGCTATTCTCATGACAGTGAATAAGTCTCAGGAGATCTGATGGTTTTATAAAGGAAGTTCCCCTACACAAGCTCTCTCTTGCCTGCCACCAAGTGAGACATGAATTTGCTCCCCCTTTACCTTCCACCATGATTGGGAGGCCTTCCCAGTCATGTGGAACTGTGAGTCAATTAAACCTCTTTCCTTTATAAATTGCCCAGTTTCAAGAAGGTCTTTATTAGCAATGTGAGAATGGACTAATATGAATGGGAATGAAGGATTAGAAACATCTGGAGAGTTTGGTTAAATATCTAATCTGAATTTTGGTTAGGTCTCCAAGTTTTTCGAGTGTAAACAAAATTCTGGGCATGACTCCTGAAGACAGGAATTTACAATGCAATAGGAAGAATGAAGTATACTTAGGAAAACATGCACACATGCACATACACCCATACAGATGCACATAGACAGATATACACAGTAAAAAGAAGATGGTGATCAATAATAAGTAATATGAAAAAAAAAACAGAAAGAGCTCAACTTGGAGGACAGAGAAATGATAGAGGAGAAGTTGAATCAGGAAGACATAGAGGGAGGTTTTTATTATTAACCAGGCAAAAGATGACATAAAAGAGGTGATGATGGGAGGTGAAGTGATTTGAGAAATAATTAGAACTTGGATGCCTGGGGAAAGTAATAGAGAAAGGGAAAGTGAGAAAGAGGAGTCATGGATGTCACCATGTTCTGGTTTGGGTACTGTGATAAGGACCCAGTCGGAGCCACTGCTTGGGGCCAAGGGCCAAGATACAGAGAGAAGATGATGGATTCCTGTTTTTGACATCTTAAGTGTGACGTGAGTCTGAGACCTCATGGCATGGATTAGCAGCAATTAGACATCTTAGTCTGGAGATTAGAAGGGCAGTTTGGCATGAAGATGGGAATACGGGACCCATCAATGAACAAGGAGAGGCTATTGGCTGAAGCTTTAAAAGTCTCACTTTTCAGCAGTCTCTAGGAATTAATTGTCTATTTTTGTGTACAGATTGGCTCCAAGGAGTGGTTAAATGAGGGGTTGTCAAATAAAGTGCTTTGCAAAACAAAAATGCTTTAGGAAATCTGGTGGAACATCCCAATGTTGACAGAAGTGAGTATGTAACCCCCATGCTGGAGAGCCACTGTGCCAAGACTGTTTCTCTTTTTGTTTAAATTTGAATCTGCTGAGGTCTCCCAGGCACAGCACATCATCTTGCCACACATTCTATGAAAGCTCCTGGCAAATATCAAAGAAATTGCCAAGTTCAGCTATGAGAACTTCATTGAATTTGATAAATAGATGTTTCTTTTTTTTCTTCCAACTGATCTTTCCTATAAAATATTTAGTTTTATAAGCTAATAAAGATCAAACATTAATAATAGTGGATCCCAATATCTGTGCTTACCATGTTTTAGAACTTTGGACATGAATTATCAAATTTAGCCCCCACAAAAATTAAATGAGGTCGAAGTATTAGCTATTGCCACTATAATGTTGTGTAACAAATCATCCCCCAGAACTCAGTGGCTTAAAAACAGAAACATTTATTGTCCCAGATCTGTAGTTTAACTAGGCTATCTCCGTGGCCCTAGGCTGAGCTTTTCTGGGCTGTTCTGCTTCTCACTGTAAGTCTGGGGTCAGCGTCAGCATTTCTTATGCTCATGTCTTCCTACTGCAATCCAGGCTGTAGGGATAATACAAACAGGTATCTAGAAAGAATGCTTCTCATGGTAATGGAAGAAGGCAAGGGGTAAAAAGACACTGTGATTCCTCTTAAGGTGCAGGCTTAAAACTGGCACCCTCCCATGTCTACCCACATGTTCTTGGCCAAAGTGAGTAACACACCCAAGCTTCTGCCCATGTGGCACAAAAGGAAAAAGTAAAGAATTGCAATCAATCATTTAATCCACCACAACTGGGTATCTTTATTATCCTCCTTTTACAGATACAGAATTCTATACATAGAGTTTAAGTCTAATGCTTTATCCTTCTGTTTATTCATTTTTCTTGTATTAAAAAAACTGTAATGTTCTTCATGATATTTTCAAACCTGCCAAAGCAGAAATTCATGACACCATCTCTGTTTTAAAGAATACCACAGTGTACGTTGTGGGAGAGAGAAACTTGTGGACACATCATTGTGGCACAGAGCAGAGGCATCCACAACAGAAGTCTCTGTAAGATGCCAGAGGAGCCCAGGGAAAGGGATGACTCACCCTGCCTGGAAGAGTTGAGAAGCCTCCATGAATGGCAGAGATGATGTCAACACTGGATCTTTAAGGAAGAAGTGGTCATCGTGTAAAAGAAGGTAGATAAATAAGTTATAAGTAGAGAATGTGTCCCACGAGAAGGGTGTAGACAAATGAGGACCCATGAAAGTATATTAAACAGAGGAATAACATTCCTGCTGCCATGTAGAGTATGAATTAGAGAAAAGGCAATGGAAGAGAGAGGCAGACATCGAGCAAAACCTTAATGAAGTGCTGTCTGAATGAAGACACCAAATATAGCACAGAGGCCTGCATAAGCATGGGCAGGTACACACATGTACACACACACATGTAGACACACACACACACACACACACACACACACACGGTGTAAAACTCTCAGCATAGATATTTTTAGAAGAAAAAGAACATGGAAGCAATTTCAGCCAGTTTTTTTAATTGCTCCCCTGATGACACTGTGGGATAGGATTTCAGCCAGGGTGTCACATACAGTGCAGTTCATCCTGAGAACTGTGACCTTTGCCATCTCTCTTCATTTCTCAGGTGTGTGCTTTTCACTCGGCCATGGAAGCCTCCCTTATCATTGACTCTGAATTCAGATTGGCAGTTCCATGGATGACTGCCACGAAGTGGTTGTGTCATGGGTGGTCCAGCTGACTTAGGAGGCTGAAGTGTCACCTGGACGTGTCCCATCAGGACTCGGGCTCAGAACTGGTGAGTCACAGACTTCAGGTTTCAGGAGCTGTGGCACTGGACAGGAATGAAATTTACAATATTTAATTTCCTTGCCTTTTCTGAGTGTGCTCTATGTGCCAAGTGCAATGCAGAGCAATTAATGTGCAAATGTGCATCATCCCAGACAATTCTCACAGCCTTAGAAAATAGTCAGGAAAATAATTTCTTTTCTAAAAAAAAAAAAGTTTCAAATGTCTATTTTTTTTTTTAAAGGAATAGCCTCTATTTATTAAGTGCTCAATTGTGACTGGTTCCAAAGCCCAAAAAACTTTCATTAGACCAGACCTATTCCCAAGGGCATGCTTTCCTTGAGCCTGAATATTTTGCTCAGCAGACAGGAAAGTTTAATAGAAAGTGGGGCTTGCAGACAACCAGACTTTGAAACCTGGCTCCATCAGGTACTTCCTATGAAGCCCTCCGCATATCCCTGAACTTCTCTGAATTTCCATTTCCTGATCTCTGAAGTAGAGATAGTTAGGGCTACCTTTCTAGTTATTGTCACTAAATAAAGTGAGTCAGGAAAAATACCTGATTCATGCAGCAGCGCAGCTTCATGTGAAGATTTGGGTACATTGTGATTTATTCATGGGGATCTCCTTAGAAAACCTTGGAGAGAGGAAGAGCAGCAGGGTAGGGAAGGGGATGGAGAGATGCAAGAATCTGGGGCCAGGTAAAGTCTAGCCCACTAGGGGATTCAGTCCTGTCTTGAGATAAGGGAGTGAGACTTTTGTGCCCCTGCCCCAACCAGTCAAGTCTATTGTAAGTCAGGGAAGAAGTCTTAGCTTAACATCCTCTAGGCAATGTGGCTTCAATCACTGGACAATCTCGCAGAGAAAACTGCATATGTGAGCCATTAGCAGAAGCATCTACAGAAATTGAAGCACAAAAACCAAACCAGTTAAGAGGATCTTAGTGTATCTGTGTGCATCAACAGCATCTGCTGCAATTCGCCCTTTGCACCATTCAGATCTATGTGGTCCCACATCATTTCATCATGCTGTAGTGACTGAAGGAATTTAGTTAGTCACCATATTGGGTGATCTCTTTCCCCATAGAAAAGTGTAGAGGAGAAAAAGAGTATAGCATAGTAGAATGGTTGATATTGTGATTGTGAAGATCAATGCTTCTGGACTCAGACACTTAGGCTCACACCTTGATTTTCCCTCTAACCAGCTCCGTGACTTTGTACAACCTACCTAAACTGACATTCCACCTCCTCATCTGTGCCCTAAAGGCCATAGTAAGTTGAATAGTGGCTCCCCAAAATAAGTGCCACCTGAAACCTGAGAATGTGACCTTGTTTTGAATAAGGATCTTTTTAGATGTAATTAAGATAAGGATATCCAGATAAGATCATTCTGTATTGGGGTGGCCATAAATCTCATGAGTATCCTTTAAGACACAGAAAAGGAAAAGACACACAGACACATAGAGGGAAAGGCCATGTTAAGACAGGCAAAGATTGGGGTGCAGTTACAAACCAAGAAATGCCAACAATTGCCAGGCAGTCACCAGAAAGAAGGAGAGACTCATAGAATAGATTCTTCCTCTGAGACTCCAGAAGGAACTGACACACACTGCTGACATCTTGATTTTGAACTTCTGGCTTCCAGAACTGTGAAAATTAATTTCTGTTGTAAGCCACCCAGTTTCAGGCAATTGATTAAGACAGCCCTAGGAAACTAATATCACAACCACATAAGATAGTTATGTGGATCAAGTTAATTAGTGCAAGTAAAGAGCATAGGACACAAGACGGCACACAGTAGGAATTTTTAAAGTGTCTGTTCTTATTGTAATCATTAGAATTATATAAACACCAATGCACCCAGAGGCTGTTGAATATTATTTGTTGTTGACCGTGTCTGTTGTTGTACAAGCAAAGCGAAATTCTCCATCTGGGAACTCATACACAATTCCAATCAGGTTAAGAGTGGCACACATAGATGTGGAATTGCAGGCATAAAAATCTTACTAAGTTTCACAGTACATTAAGCATACTACTTTGCTCTTAGAAGCTGCTTACTAAGTGTGGAATCTAAGAATATAATTCAGAAAGTCATCAGTTTGTTTCAACTGTTTGAACACAGATGCAAGGTTCTTCAGGGTCTGGGATGTCTCTGTGGATAATTACTGAAATCAAGCAGGTTTAAATAGCTTGCCTTACCCTTCCAAAGAATAAAAAGTCTGCATATAGTGCATACATGGGCAATACCAAAGAAAAATACATGTTAATAAGCCAATATTTCTATTCTACACTTTGCACAATGGATTCCTCTGGAGATGAGGGCCCAAAGTAGGAGAGCGTTTTTGGAAAAGTTCAAGGGAAGAAAAGGTTTCTCTAGGACACCACTCCTGCCTTTTTTAAATCTGCCAAACAGCAGTGGCCTTACCCTCTTTCCAAAGTGCTAGAGATTATTTAGGTAAACTCAGTTATTGGCAGTAATGAAGGTTTCAATTCAAAACCCTCTTTTGGGTAAAGTGATTCAGAGTGAGAAGTGTTATGTTTGATTTTTTTCTCACTGTGAAATCCAATTTTGCAAGGCTATAATGTTCCATTTTCAGGAAGGCTGGTAGAGCCAGCATTTAAGTCTACTTCAACCATGCTTAATGCTATACCCTGTCATTTTAAAGCCCCCTTCCATTTCTTTCGTTATCCACCTTTCTTCCCTTATACTTTGCCATTTAAGATAAACTGAAAGATAATTATTACCCTAGCATTTAGAGTCTCTTAATTCTGTTGTTTTAGATACATCTAAAGGCACTGGAGCATTTTTATTTTATTTTAACTTGTGTTTACCAAAACTGTATCATGCACTCCATCAGGCAGTGGGCTCCTTTGGGCTCTTTCCAGAAAATTAAAAACATAAATTAAATATAAATGGTCAAAGCCACAGAACAAGCAAGGCCTTCTTAGTATCCACAGAGAGGAGTTCTATTACCATCACTCGCTTTGGAGAAGAGGGAGGTTACCTGTAATTCTCCTTCTCTTGAAGATATATATTTTATAATAGGTCTCCATTCACCACCCTTCCTTCCCCATGGAGTTCTTAGCTGCTTGATTTTCTTGGCTGCAGAAGAACTGGCAGTCAGGGGTTAGCAAATTCTTAGGACCCCTGGGGTAGATACATTGCAGTTCTAGCAAGAGTTCATAAGCTTTTAAACTGTGTTTCTGGATTTTAATTTTGCCTTGAGCTGTATGATAAGAGACGTTCTCTCTGATGAGAATAACTCTGCACTTAAAGAGAAATGCTTCCCTAAAGGCACCATGTCTTTATTAACAGAAATTCTCCCCTGACTCTACTGCCTTATTTGTTTACTTATTTTTATTTATTTATTTGTTGAAATGGAGTCCTGCTCTGTCTCCCAGGCTGGAGTGTAGTGGCACAGTCTTGGCTCACTGCAACCTCCACCTCCTGGGTTCAAGCAATTCTTCTCCCTCAGCCTCCCTAGTAGCTGGAATTACAGGCATGTGCCATCATGCCCAGCTAATTTTTGTATTTTTGGCAGAGACGAAGTTTCAACATGTTGGCCAGGCTGGTCTCGAATTCCTGACCTCAGGTGATCTTTCTCACTTTGGCATCCCAAAGTGCTAGGATTATAGACATGAGCCACCTCACTCAGCCACCCTAAACTTTTAAAATAGTAACAATAAGATATGAAGGAAACTCGAATATTTTTTAAGACCCCAGGATTCCCCGAACTTCCCTTCTATTACCTTGAACCCAAACCATGCAGATTAATATAATGAGGACACATTTCAATCTCTCTCCCTTACCAAAACTAACAACCTTTTGAAGCAGAAGTGTCAACTCATTTTGACTCACCTGGCATCTCCTATTGATGGATAGTAGCTGCCTGCTTAGGAGAGTGGAGGCCAGATGCAGAATCAGCAGGAAGCATGTGGTGATTGATTAATGATGTCTGCTGCAGTGGAGGACAAGGGAGTGGCATCATTTGTGCTGTGTATTTGCCATTCCTGGTAAGGACTGTATCTTATTCATCTCTGTATCCTTGTGCCTAGCATGGTGCCTGGCACATAGCGGGTGCTCCATAAATATTTGTTGAACTGAATTGAACTAAACTTTCCAACCAACTTCCTCTTTATGGACATTGCAGTGTTTTTCTCTGAGTCAGAAGGAAAGGTGGTGGTTCATTTATTGGTAGAAAGCAATGATAGTAAGAAACTCTCCAAGGGTTGAATTGTTATGGGGCCAGTAGGTTAAATTACCTAAGAATTTGTTGAATTACTCTTCAATGGACTCATTGTCTATTGTACGAGCCTTTCATTACCATCAATTCTTTGCTGTTGCCCTATTACCTCTCTCAAAGAACTATCTTGTCTGCATGTGCCTAGCTGCTGGCTGATGTCCTGCTGGGACACATCTCTTAGTGCCCCAGCATGGATCTGCCTCACAACATTAACCAGTGACACCCATGTATCTTTTGCTTATATGATCTGTGCATTGGGCTAGACTCATACTGTCACTGTCCTACCTCTGAGTGTGGGACAGCTTTTGGATCTTGTGCTTCAAACTAACTTCTGCTTTGCAATAGCACCCAATTTCTGAGTCTAGTCAACATCATTTTGTTCTCCTACCTTCTCCCACCATCATTCCCCTTCACCATCATGCATCGCTGACTTACTATTTTATGTATTCAATATCCTCATAATGACAAAAGTTTCATGATATTTTAGGCCATAGTGAGGTGAGTAGGATATTTGGAGTTGAATAGTCCTGGTTTAAGCCTTATCCTTGCTATTTAGTATCTCTCTGCTCCAACACAAGTTGTTAACCTATTGTGTGGCTTGCTTTTTAAGTACATTTTTGAATTAAAACATAAATGCAGATAACAATAACACCTACTTTAAAGTATTGCTGAGAGAATTAATGAAGGCATTATGCCTTGAATCTAGTAGAAACTGAATGAATAATAGCAATTATTATCTCATCCCAGTATCTACATTGAATTAGAATTAAGAAAATAGATGTACCCTCAAGAGCCATACAAAGAACGTATAATCAGATGCCAAGTTATAATAACAAAAACATCAGAGTCTCTTTGAGACCATATTTATGAAACAGTAATGATTCAGTAAAGATAATCAAATCCTCCAGCAGAAAAATCAATGGAGAACTACTCACTATTGGAAAGGAAAAAAGTAATCAAAAGGAGATTTGAAGAGTATTGCATACTCTTAATTTCCATTACTCTTTATCATTTCCATTATCTTATTTGGTCCTCACCACCATGCCCCCATTTACATGTGAGGATAATAAAGCTGGAAGGTGTTAATCAGCTCACCCATGGCCAGACCACCAATAAATTGTGCATCTCCACCCAGGTCTGCCCAGCTCTGATTTCTGTAAAGATTGTCTCTTTACAGAAATATCTGAAAGGAATGTCTTAAATAGGATCCTCACCAAGTAGGCTAATGAAAGCTTGGAAGAATGGAGCTTGTTGCTCTCACTCTGGAGACCTTCTCTAGTGCTAGGTACAGGACTCCACGGATTTTCGTGCCACAGGCTCATTCCTTTCCGCACAGAGATCCTGGCTGGTGGGCCTTTCCCAGAGAGCCTCAACAACTGAGGGGGTCTTGGTGTCATTGCATCATCAGGGCGCAGCCCGGCTCAGAGTGTCTGCCTCTGCATAAACACACCTGAACAAGAATCAGGAGAGCACCTCTCCCCACTCTATTGTAGAGTGTGAAGGAAAAAAATAGTAAATATGTCCATCATGAGGATACACACTACAGCTGGACCTGTTAGAACAACACTGACCTTTTTCTAAGGCACCCACAGCCCAACATTTGTGTTTTTCAATTGCTCCTCAGTAATGTGTTTGAGGAGAGATGGTTCTGAGACAGCAGACCTTCCCGTGAAGAAGAGATTACTTGCCAGCTCTTTTTCATGAGCTGATGAGCCTGTGCTTTCTCAACAAGTTTCCAAACCAAGGGTGTGACATTTGCCTTGCATCTCATGGTTTCAAATCAGAGATTGAAGAACAGAGTTTCACAGGTTGTCATGTAATAAAACCAGCTCCAATTTCTGCACTTCATTGAAGGGAGTGATGAGAGTAATGGAAAAATATTAAAAATGTCTCATGGAAAATAAGAGTGGAGAATGTAGCTGGGTCCCATAAGTCACTGAGGTCAATAAAAGCACAATTTTTATGGTTGAGAACCATGTTCTTTCCATCTCCCTCAGCTTCGTAGTTTTTTGTTAGTGGTTTTTGTTTTATCTATGCTTCTTGAGCCATTCACCTTTCTTTGTGTGTAGCTTTCACATAGCTATGAAGCAGGTAACCCTAAACATCCCAGCAGTTAAGGTATTCAACAGAGATTGGATAGAGCCACTGGAGCCCAGCTAATATTTATGGGAGAAATAAACTGATTGATCCAGTGTTACTACTACTGAGCCAAGTGTCCTTATCTGTAGGGAATGAAAGTCAAAGAGTAAAGACATCGTTGCAGAAATCACTCTGGAGAATGAGAGATAGAGGTTGTCAAAGCAGAGTCACAGACCGGTAGACATCCCAACATGTCTATCTGGAGCATCATAATATAACTTTAGAGCAGAAAGAGGCTTCAGGAGCATTATCAGGACCACTGATAATGTCCCAAAAACTTACAGTGTCCTTGAAAACTAAGTGTCTCTTTCCCACAGGATAAGAAGAGTAAGCCTTGGAGAGATTAATTTACTCAAGATTATACCTTCTTTAGCAGAAGTCATCAGTAGCAAAACCCATCTTGTTTCTGCCAGGAGTCCTCACAAAAAATCAGTTACCTGAATGGATTTACCATTGCCCAAGTTCTAGCCCTCAACCTGCAGGCCTGGAAACCTGATTTACCAGCACAGAGAGCAGATCCATGTCTTTTGGTAGACACATACTCACAAGTTCGCAGGGATCCATGAAACACAAGATGCCTATCTACTCATCTGCAAAGAGATGCTCTACCATAATTTATACTACAATTTCCAAGTGGCCTAAACTGCACGTTATCTTCTTACAAGAAGACTGACTTGGGAAGAGATTTCCAAGTACATGTAATTAGAATAGGGGTATTTCCTATCTAACTCAAATGTTTCCACTTATATAACAGCAGTACCCTGATGTGACCATCTGTATAATCAGAATGGACCTGCTCCTAGGTCTTGGCACATATCTCAAGACCCAGACATCCTCTATTCAGTGCAGCTCTTGAATGGGCATTGCCAATGCATGTCTCTATGACTCTCATTTTCTTTAGCTTCTGCTCAGCAAGCCCAAATCTGATTGGCATATCCTTTCTAAGCAGTTAACTCATTTAGTCACTGCTTGCTTCTGCTCAGAAACAAATTTATCTGTTCAAAGTGATTTTTCCAGTCTTCTCTCATCCAGCCCATTTTGTGAGAGTTTGGGGTATACTTCATCCTTGCCCCTGTACCTACCACCCATAACCAGATCTGCATATTTAAAATGAAACTGGACATTAAAGCCATTACAGAAGCTTTCCAAATGGGCAAATATTTGCCTCAATTATTCTATTTACAATTCCAAAAATATTTCTTCTGTTGAAGTCTATGTACAAGAAGTGGCTCCAAAACCATTTTTAAGGGAGTTTTGACATCAATGAAACGTTATGCTGGCAGGGAGAGTGAAGTGCTTGATTAATAAAGAGTCTCAGTGTTTTCAAACACATATTCCAAGCAGCCTCATTTGAAGAAAACCACAAACGGAGAATGCCTTGCTGCTCACAGTCACAAGGGGGTTGTGTATTTCATTCCCGCTTACACAGTCCGCTTACTTTGGAGCTTGGGTAGGAAAGAAACATGGCCAGCCAGCAGAAATAAGGCTACATTCAGTGACCCTACCCTTCCACCCATTGGCCTGATGGGAGAGCTTTTTTACCCCTTAATGCTACTATTTTCTTAGTTTTTAACCTTTTAATACTTAATAATTCTCTAAAAGACCATCCTGAGAGGAAAGAAGGGGACACCTTAGGACCTCATTGTGTTAGCAATTGAGGATTCTGAGATTTCTAATTTCAGAATTTCCAGTCAGTGGTGTTGGCATGTCATACAGAAACGTAATTGAGCATGTTCATGTTAATTACTTTGAAGTGCTTTCCTCTTTTCCAGTGCTTTAAAAAAACACAGCAACTTAAATTGGGTCATTATTTCATGTGTCTAAGATTCTACTCAGCTACTTAAGGGAGCCATGGAAATGCAGTCAGAAGAATTAATTTAAAATGGTTCCAATATTTCCCCACCATAAAGGAAAAAGCTGATTAAGAAATAAAAATTTAAATAAAAGATATATTGGCAATGTAATTAGTAAAACTGAGACTTATAATGATGATAATAATAAACAAACTAGCATCTTTAAATTCCCCTTTCAATCTACTAATATATTTTGGGTACCAGCAATGTGGTAGACATCTCCAGTTTTATTAACCAGTGCATCTCATTTAATTCTCTCAACAATCCCACAAAATGTGGAATCATCATGGCTCTGATGCACAGAGAGGTTAATTACTTATCTGAACTCACAGAGCTAATTCATGAGAGAACAGATGTGCGGATGTGAATATGCTAAACCCTTCACTAAAGCTGCTGCTTTTAGTGCCTCATGTTTATCTGGAGCAAGAAATAACTTGTTAGATTATTTTTGTTTGTTTTTCTTGCAGGTAAAAGAGATGAATGACACACAAATCTGGCTACCATACTTGTTTTCACTATAAGTTTTAGTCTACTTCTACTACATATTCATGGATCCTTTGTTCAGTCAACCCCCTAATTAATTTACACAATTTCACTGGTGCTTTGTGTTTTATCTATTCTATCCATTCCTTCATCATACACACACACAAACTCCAAACTCCCCCCCAACACACACACACAGCCAGCCTTCCATATTTGTTTGTCCCACACCAATAGAGTAAACCAATTGAGGATCAAAAATATTTTTATAAAAACATTCTACCAAGTTCCAAAAA
The DNA here is from genome assembly GCA_963574635.1 of Cheracebus regulus. Classification (NCBI taxonomy): domain Eukaryota; kingdom Metazoa; phylum Chordata; class Mammalia; order Primates; family Pitheciidae; genus Cheracebus; species Cheracebus regulus. The sequence goes on along the minus strand of CAUYQU010102771.1, from coordinate 16,371 downwards.
GGAAAAGTTGAATTTGCCATGCACCAAGAACTATGTTGAATCCATGCTAATAAAGTGATGTGTAGACACTGCATTAGGTATTACAAGTAATTTATAGAGAAGATTTAAGGTATATAAGAAGGCATGTCTAGTTTATATGCAAATACTCAATTAATATAAGAGATTGACCATTCACAGATTTCAGTATCTCCAGCGGGACCTGGAACCAATCCTCCATGGATACTGAGGAACGACTATATGTGTGTGTGTGTGTGTGTGTGTGTGTGTGTGTGTGTGTGTGTGTGTGTGTGTGTAGTTGGAATCAGCAACCTATTTATATATAGCTGCTTGGAATCAGCAACCTTTGTGCGCACACACACACACACGCACACACACACATAGACATACACAATTTGGGGAGAAGTCTGCTCATCATTTTAGGAGACCAACCTGTCCCACAATTAATTCTCCTAGTTAGTTCTGCCCACTTCGGTGTTGTGCATGTGCACCAGGCCTGGCCAGTTAGTATATATCCATTTCCCTGTCACAGCATTGGTTCAAGCATAATAATCTGATGAGAGCAGAGCCAAAATCTTACCTGAGAATTTTGTGCAACAATCTGGAAGGGACATGGTTGTAACCTTTGAGATTACACAGAAATGATGGAATGAGAAAGCCTGGCACTGCAAGAGTAATTTTTAATACAACAAAAAGATGATCTGCTTGAGATTGAAAACAACCAATGGAAAGTGGACACCACAGGTGAAGAGAAGAGTTTTCCCGCAGATAGCTTTAACTTTTGAATAGCTTTGAGTCACGTGAGCCGTTTCATTTTCAGATTTGTGTTTTTTAAAACCCAAAGAATCATGAATAAATGCATCATTCTTCTGTGTTTATGTCTCTAACCCATAGAATCACAGGACATTAAAATATTCCTCAAGAATTCTCCCATGATCTTGGTTCTTGACCACCTGTAGTTCCATTCATCACACCCAGACTTAGTTTTACTTTCCTGGCTTCTGGTCTCCTCGACTGCATTTAAGGATGATATTCAATATTCGATTTCTTGGCTCTATTCTTAGTGTTTCTTTCTGACTATGATTTTGACTTTATCTTTAGTTTTGTTTATTTCAAGCAACCCATCTGGTTTAGTGCTTCAACCCCAAATTCTGGAGCCTCCTACTCAACCCTATCACCCTCCTCTATACCTTTTTATTTCTGATCTTCCCGATCTCATTAAATACATACAAATTTGACACTCCCTCCCTTAATTCTAAACATTTTCAAACATCTTCTCAAGTGTTCTTTCTGCTTTATGACTAGATAATTCTATGCAAAAAGTTTTGCACACCTTGAAGAAATGTATGCTTTCCCTGAGAAAAATCTAAATTAACAAAACTTACACATGAAAATTTAGAAAGCCTAAAATGATCAATAACTATAGAATTTTTTTAAATGCAAAAATAAATTACTTCCCCAAAGACTCTAATTTCACATGGTTTTATGACTACACTCTTTCAAGTTAAAGTTATAGATTGTTTATATGTCATTTAAACTGGTTCAGAGAATACAAAGAACATCTCTAAATTCATGAAGACATACAAGTATAATCATGATGCAGAAACCTAACAAAGTGAGTCGAAAATAAAAAAAAATTAAAAAATTAAACTACAGATACTGTCACTTATGATTTGTGATCCCAATATTCTCTATAAAATTCTAGGATAGTTAGAACACAGTATGGTAAAAGAATAATACACCATTGTCAGGTATATATGTAACAATATGTCATTACCCAAAAAACAAACTTTTAGTCCACTAGAAATAGAATTATTCCTTAATATAATTCACCAAATATTTCCCTTAAAATCAAACAGGAGATAAATCACAATACCTCCATTATGATGTTCATTTTTCTCTTAATGGTCTTCACAAGGAGAGCTTAAGTGATTTTCACAGGGTTACTCAATAGGCAAGTGAAAGAGTTGATACGCACTGAGCAAGCTCTGACTCTGAAGTCTGAAACTTCTATATTATTTTTAGCCCTCAGAGGTGGATATCCTTAGTTTTCACTTAGCATCTTTTCCACTTTCTAGCAAGTTCTTTTTTGGGAAATTATTTCTCACCTATTGTATGCAATCTTGATGGCCTAACAATCAAGCTGTCCTGCCCTCTGGCCAGGGAGTAGGCATGCGACCAACCAATGTGACTTCCTTTCCCCTCTATTCTCTCATTCCTCTCTCTCTCTCTTTCTGTCTCTCTCTCTCTCTCTCTCTCTCTCTCTCTCTCTCTCTGTCTCTCCCTCTTTGTCTCTCTCTCTCTCTTCCCTCCTATTCTGTGGAATTTCAATCTTTAAGTAGACTAAATGGTTCAATCTGATTTATCCTGAAGAGTGAAGTCTTAGTAGACTATACTTTAATTCCTAGAGTTTCCTCATTTTTGTCCCTTTTGGAGGCTTCATTTTAATGTGTCCTTCCAATCTTTGAGTGACTCTCAAATTCTTCCTTAAAAATCATGTTAAAAAAGACATTTTGTTAGAGTGAGCCAGTGTATGTTTCTGTCACTAACCCTAGCTAGTATGTCGGTACCTCAGTCAAGTAAGCTAGAACTCTGAATTCAGGTCCCTTTCCTTAGCCCACACTATTCATCAATTGATGTAGTCTGTGAGTTTTACTTACACAGTATGTTTGGTATTCTTTTCTTTCCTCTCCTCCCTGCTACTGCTCTAGTTTACATTACCTCCTGCCTGAACATTGGCCTCCTCAACTTTTCTCTTGCCTGTAGACTCTTTCTGTCTTATGCATTCTACCAACAACTGTCAGAATACTGGTACACTATGACTATCCTTGATGATGTGAGTACTCTGCCCCAAATTTGTATTTCAAACAGAATTAAATCTAAAAATCAAAAGGTAGTCTAGTAATCCTGAATCTATATCTAACCTTAACCCTCTCTTCTTTCATTCTTGACATGTGCTCTAGTCAAATGAATAATTTGTGGTTTTCTTCAAGACACTATGCATTCTTGTCTTTAAACCTAACTAACATGCTTTTTCCCTTATCTTACAATCCTCATGGAGCCAAATATTACTTATGTTTAGAGGTTACCCATAATTACCATTTCCTTCTGAAACCTACCCAAAAAGCTGAAAATCTCATCTGCTTCATCTGCATACTCTAAATCTCCATCTCTATCTATCTTATCACCTTTAGAGATCACTTCCTACTCCTGTTTTATGTAAATATGAATATATTTTATTTTCCTGTGGCAAGACCATGACATGTTTTTCAGGACAACCCAAATAAAAAAAAAAACTAGGTAATTATGCAGGAATGGAAGGCTATAGCCACACCAAGATATTCCCTAAACTCAGCCCATTAAACCTGGGAAGATAGATGGGGTGTGGTCATTGAGACTATTTCTGAGAAGGCCCTGTATGTATGAAGACTTCTTTGAGCTTCTGACTCCATTCGTGAATTGTGTGGTCACAGCCTGGTGACCAATGTGGTAAGCCAAAAGTACACCCGTGGCCACACACATGTATGATGGACTGCCAAGGATGAGTGACAGCAGCACCATTGTTGAGAGAAGCTGAATAAAAAATGTACGTCATTCTTGAGACTTATGCTTCTAAGCCTTCTTTGTTTGCTTTGTGGATGACATACCTCAAGCCTCCAAAAGGCCCCAATTCCAAAGTGCATAGAGCAGAGTAGAGTAGGCCTAGGGAGATCTCAGGTTTTAAAATCAGATGAACTCCCGTCTAACTTCTAGTAGATGATGTATTAGTTATGCAGTTTATCAGTCTTTTCTTTTAACTACAAAATGGGTAAAAATGGGTATAAAAATACTAACCAAGAAGTATCATTTTAAGAATCAAACAAGATTATACATATCCAATGTCTACCACAGTGTTGAGCAATTTTTATGCCCATGCTGATAATTGTCTTAATACTGTATATATTTTTATCTCAGATTTTAGAAAATATACTGTGAGATGAGGATAACTTCAGAAATAGATTTTTTTCTTTAGAAATTGATCAGATTGTATAGTGAAATAATGATCCCAAAGATATCAGATCCAAATCCCTGGACCTTTAATATTACCTTATATGGAAAAAGTAACTTTGTAAACATGACAGTTAAGAATATTGAAATGCAGAGATCATCCTGAATTATCTGGGTGGACCATGAGTATAATCACTGGCATCCTTTTAAGAGGAAGGCAGAAATATGTGACACACACAGAAGAGGAAAAAGGCAGTGTGATCATGGAAACAGATGGATGTGGCTACAAGCCAAAGTATTTAGGCAGCCACCAGAAGGTTAAAGAAGGAGGGAACTGATTCTTTCCTACTGTCTTTAGAGGAAGTGCAGCCCTGCTGACACTTTGATTGTGGCCCAGTGATACTGATTTTATATTTCTAACCTCCAGAATTGTAAAAAAATTAATTTTTGTTGTTTTAAGCCAACAAGTTTGTGGTAATTTGTTGCAATGGCCACAGGAAACTAATGCAATATTGTTGCTAGCAAGGGGAATGCTGCTATAATAAATACCTTAACATGTGGAATTGGCTTTAGAATTAGAAATGGTTAAAGGCTATATAAACTTTGAGATGCAGTTTAAGGAAAAATAAAAACCTAGATAGCCTTAAACACACTGTTGGTAGAAATATGAACGGTAAAGACATTAAGGTTGAATGCTCAGAAGGAAATAAGCAGCATGTTACTGACAAATAGAAAATAACCAATCTTTGTTTATAGGGACAAAAATCTTAGCTGAATTGTATTCTACAACCAAGTGGAAAGCAGAACTTGTAAGTGATAAACTGATTAACTTGGATATTTAGCTGAGGAGCTTTCTAACCAAAGTATTGAAGACACAGACTGGTTTCTTCTTGTTGCTTATAGTGAAAGCAAGAGAAAAGAGATACATTGAAGGAAAAATTGTTTAGCAAAAGGGAAACAGAACTTGTTGACTTAGGAAATCCTCAGTCTATCCACATTGTAAAAGACGATATAAATAAAAAGAGATCCACTGTCATGAATGTATAGTCTAGGGGGAAGGCCAGGTTGCAGCAATATAATATCCTAAAGATGGACATTATAATAGAGCAATGAAGTGTCATAGAAAAAGCAGTGATCCAGAAGGCAGTCTCAAACATTAAAAAGAAAACAGCTATTCCAATAAGAAGATAAACACAGGTAGAAGGATGTATTTGACTTGGTAAATTTGTCAGTAGTAAGAAGAGCAAAGTGAAGTATTTCATATCTAATGATCTGTTCTCTCTATGAAATAAGGGAGGCAGGAAGAATTATATGCTAGGAGTGAGAAGGTGGATGGTCAGGAAGATGACTCTAGAAAAGAGGTCAAGATGTTAGTTATCCTGTCCTGGAATAATGGTGATGAAAGTGTTGATGATGATGACAGTAAGGACAATAAATGCCAATGGCTGTAGCTAATATTTGTTATGCATTTACCATGAACCACACATATAATGTTGAACATATTTTGGATCTATTATTATGTATAACCATCACATCAGCCCTGAGAAGTAGATCTCATTATTATTTTCAATTGTCATTAGTTTATATTATAAATATATGTACTATAATACATTATGTGTAATAAAATATAATAATATATTCTAAATAGTATCATATTATATGTAACATAATAAATGTGTCATATATAGACATACAGGATGTTGTATCACATATTATATATAAATAATATATATTTTAAAGTAAATGTGATGTTTACTTTTATTATGCTATTATTGTTTTACAGAAGAGAAAGTAGGCTCTGATAGGTTAGGTAAATTGACCAATGATACACAGCTAGTGGATGGTAGATTATGGAGTCAAATCTACCTTATCCAAAAAATTAGGATTTGTTTATTGAATCAAATTCGTCTAATCCAAAGCCTGTTTTCTTAACTATTAGATTATACTACACCATTATCTTAAAATGTTTTCTCAAAGGAGCCTGTCAAAAGCCTGCATGCCTCTTCCTCAGTATTCCACTCCTTAGCATGTCACATCAAAACCCTTTGTTCATGCCCCCGTTTTTTCACAAAACACGTTCCCCAAGTCATCGTGTGATTCTCCATTGCCAAATCCACTGGTCCCTTATCAGTCTACACCTTACTTGACACCAGATCTTGTGCACTGCTCTTCTCCATACACCCCTTTGCTCCATTGCCTGAAATGACACCACACTCCTGGGCTCTCTTTCTTTTGGTAGAACCAGTTGTATCCTGTTTTCATGATGCTAGTCTCTTAGATGCAATGAAAGGAATACTGACCTGGAAAACTGCAGAGTTGGTCCTCAGTCTCTCTGGATCACTGAGCCACTGACTTGCCTTGAGCACTGTCCTCACTCCCTCTCTATGCCTCCATTTACTCACTTCAAAATAAAGGAGATGATCCAGGGAGTCCAAACCAGCTTCCACACACTTAGTCCAAGTTCATAAAAAGGACATTGAGAAGGAGAAATCTTGGCTGTCTGCCTCAGGTAAAAAATAATTAAGATATCACTTTGCAAAAGGAGTAAGTGAGTTTCAACAGCATCGTGCCTGTCTCTGCCTGGAGCTGGCTGCCTCTCCAACCCTGGGCTTCCTTCTGGACACTATAAATTATCCAAGGACATAGGCTAATTGACACAGTTGAGAGGAGAGGGACTCAAATAGTCCCAGGCTTCGAGAGTGAGACCTCTGTGGGGAGGTTAATAGAGCTGGAGCAGCTCAAGCTTGAGGAAGGGCTGCTGAAGGGAGCCATCATTCTGCCGACACATTCATAAAAAGATACCGTGAGAAGGGCAGAGATCAGTCTTCTTATTAATCAACAAGGGCAGAATGAGAATTAACAAGCTGTAAGCTGCAGTGAGGAGTATTGAAGCTAAATATCATGGAAAATGTTAGACCACTGGGAGCAGTTAGGCAAAGGAACAGACTGCTGGGAGAAGCCATGAAGTCACTCTAATTGGGGCCATTCAAGGCAGAGAGCAGATATACATCCGTCACAGGGGAGGGGACTCCTGGGGGAAAATAAGGAGCAGGACTCTAATAGACCTCAATGAACGAAGCATAACAAGCCCTCAGCTTTAACAGCAGAGCAAAGTCTGAAGGTGTGAAGGCAGCACAGAGTGAGACTGGGAGTCGAAGAGTGCAAACGAACAGTCGTGGTGGTATTGTTGAGATGGTGATTTGTGCAGTTTTCATGAACCGAGTTCAAGCTTTCATTCTGCTACCTACTAATTCAGTATGATTTGCCTCTTGGATTCAGTTTCTTTGGCTATAAAATGGGGAGCACGATGACTATTTCATAATGGTTGATATGAGGATAAAATAAGACCATGTCTATGAATCATTTTACCTGGCATCGGTGACACAGGCAGTGCTAGGTAAATGACGTTTATGATAAAAGCCAGAGCTCTCCAGCACAAGAAGTGAGGCAGAGGAAATGTTCCAGGCCCCAGCTTGCTTTAGTAGCTCATCCTCTACTTTTGAGGGTGGCAGGGGCTCAGTGTTCCGAACTGGTGACATTCAACTACTGACTGAGTCTGTCCTGCAGAGGGGTTCAAAGTCAAGAGGAAGTAATTTTGGAAATTTATGAGGCCATGGATGGGAAAGGCAGAATGGTTTTTTGAACTACCCATGTCTTTGGGAGTGGCGGAGGCCAGAACTGAGGAAAGGAGCTTGGTGACTTTCAAAGGGCAGGGATTGCTGCCAGTAGCAGATGCTCTTTGTGCCCTACAGCACACCCCTCTTGGCCAGACTCAGCATTCACTACCATGATGGACAGCTCTACATGAGCTTACACTCAGATTACAACAAAGTCTCACCTCTCGAGTCAGTCTTGCCACTATCTGCCTTAGAAAGGGGCCCTTTCTGAGGCTGAAGGAATGAGCCCTATGCACAAGGGCAGCCCAGAGGCAAATTTATTCATACGCCAAAGAACACCCCCAACCAACACAGTATAGGAGCCAATGACCCCCTCTTCCCATTATTTGTGCAGAAATTCTGGGATGCATTGGTTCTTCAGAGGTTCCAGTAGAACCACGCCCCCACTGCTTATGGTGGCAATGCCACTTCTATTGGCTTTTCCTCCTTCTCGTCTCAGCCTCCTCAGGCTCTCACTCATGCTTCATGTAATTATTTCCCAACTAAATCACCCATACCGAAGTCCCTGGATCAAGCTCTGCCTCTGTGGAAACAAAAACTGAGACAGTGTCTGAAAAAAAATTCAGAAGGTCACAAACCAGAGACAGTTTACAACAGAGAAGCCTTATATAATGTTCCCAATTGTTAATTCTGGACTTATGGTGCCATCTATTTGTTTTTCTTGTTTTGTTTTTGATTAAGCATTACTCCCATTTGAAATGCCTCCAATCTTGTCACAGAGATAAAAACAACAATTAAAGACTTAAAAATGCCTGCCATCCTCCTATCTTCTCACATATCTCTCATAGCCCAGCTTATAACCTGGCACTTTGATGAGTATTTTTCTAGTTTAATCTGCCACTGCATCTTTCTTCCAATAATTACAGAGTACTTTAAACTCAGAATTAGTACTCATCAAATTACTGTTTGCTTCATGCATATGTATGTATCTTATCTTCCTATGGAATAGGAATGGACATCATCCACATCCCTAGCAGACTATCACTTTCACTTTGACTAGCCTTGTGTGTTATGGCTGCTCTTAGCTGCAAGAGAGCCATGACAGTCAGGTGCTTTTCTTCTTCTAGAGTGGAGAATAACAAGCAAAAAGAGGTAAAGAATGAGCACTTAGCCAGTGGAAAAGATCTTTTATAATGATATGAATCAGTTATAAAGAGATTTATGACGAGGCATTGGCTCACATCATAATTATGGAGGCTGAAAATCACATTATGGTGGCTGAATATCTGCTATTTGCAAGCTGGACACTCAGGAAAGCTGGTGGTGTCATTCAAAACTCAGAAAGCTGTAGAGCCAATAGGGTAGATTCCAGTCCATGCATGAAGGCCTGAGAATCAGAAGCACTAAGGACAAAAGATCAGTGCCCTGAATTAATCAGCTGAATTAGTCAGGTAGATTTAATTCAGCCTTCCTATATCTTGTTGTTCTAGTCAGTCTCTCAATGAATTCAATAATGTCTACTCACCCTGGGGAAACCTATCTGCTTTACTCAGTTTACTAATTCAAATGCTAATATCTTCTAGAAACATCCTTACAGATATACCCAGAAATAATGTTTAATGAGCTACCTGGGCATCCTATGACCTTGTCAAGTTGACACATAAAATTAGCCATCACAATAACTTCTTGTTAGATGAAAATTTTTACTCCCAAGTTTTTACAGAGATTCGGGGAGTTACTGAGTTTTATTCAAGGAAATCACAACTAGTCAGAGATAAGTTAAAAATTCACAAACATATAGATGCAGAAATAATAATCAACAGAGGTTTCATAAATTATGTTGGTACTACAAATATAAAGGAAAAACATGATATTTGCCCTCATAAATCTCCCAGCATGGTAGATACATGAGGAGCTCTCAGCACTTTAGGAACATACACAGATTATTGCAGTACAGTGTGGAAAGTGCAATGGGTGTGATATGCATGGTACATCATGGGAGCACAGACTAGAGAATGGAGGTGGGACCTAACCGAGTTCTCTTGATGTTCATACAAGTATTCCAGAGGAGATGAGCAGGTGTTTACCAGGTTGAATTGGTGATTTTTTTTGTTATTGTTTATTTTTCTTAACATAAAAAGGTGCCATTAGAGTTATAAGCATGGGAGCAAGGAGATCTAACGTACCCTTTATAAAAGGCAGTTTTATCTAGGGGAAGGACTAGGCAGTGGTAATAAAGAGACTGCTTCCCACAATCTTTCAGGTTATTGAGAAAGAAAATCGCTTGCTCTGGGGTTGTAGCTTTGGAGGCACTAAGGAGTGATCAAAATGAGAATATGTAGTAAAGTTATTGTATGCTGTTGAATTTAAAATAAAATATAATAAAGTTTTAAAAGAACATTTACTTTATTGGCTGAGGATTTGAAAAAAATGTAGGTTTTGTTTAATAGGATAGGAAAGTCTGGAGGTTTTGGTTTTGTTTAATAGGATAGGAAAGCTCTTTTTCTATGTTAAGTTTGAGTTGTTTATTAGTTAATGAAGTGGAGATGTCAAGTGATATGGTTTGGTAGTGTTCCCACTCAAATCTCATCTTGAATTGTAGCTTCCATAATTCCCACACGTTGTGGGAGGGACCCAGTGGGAGTTAATTGAATCATGGGGGTGGTTCCCCCATACTGTTCTCATGAAGTAAGTAAGTCTCATGAGATCTGATGGTTTTATAAGGGGAAACCCCTTTCACCTGATTCTCACTCTCTCTTGTCTGCTGCCATATAAGACATACCTTCCAACATGATCGTGAGGCCTCCCCAGCCATCTGGAACCGTGAGTCCATTAAACTTATTTTCCTTTATAAATTACTGTCTCGGGTATGTCTTTATCAGCAGCTTGAAAATGGACCAATAAGTTAACAACCTGGTGTTCAGCAGAAAATCTTAAACTTATTGCAAATCATTGTTACTTTCTTTATTAAAATGTTCATGATCACTCAATACTTGAATCTGATTTTTAAGTTTTCTTCTCACTGGGCTACTCGAAAACCTCCCTTGTAGTTCCTATTAAACTCTTCCATTATTCTCTTTAGCAATCTTTCTTACCTATCTATAAATTTGTTGAGTTCAGCTATTGCATTTTATCTTTGAATTATCATCACAAGTTTATAATTATCATCACAAGTTTAAGAGTGTCACATATGTTTATCAGTGTCAATAATGTCTTATTTAACAAAAAATTAGCACCTTTGTCAAGTAGGGAAAGCATAAATGATTATGATTATCATCTTCATCATCTATGTTTTACAAGTATTGAATGTAAAATATTACAGACTCACAGCCCATCTTCTAATTTTAAATCATTTATTCTTGACACTATATTATGAAGAATCAGATAGATAATAGCAATAGAACTGACTGAATTGACATGTTTCCATGGGATTCTGGAAATAAATATCTCATTTATTTAGTAGATTTTTTAGAAGTGACAAATACAGCAGTGGAATGCTGGTCTCTTGTCAAAACCAGCCACTCACAGATGTTATCAGGTAAGTTTTATAAATAGTTAGCTAGATTGGAGTACTGAAGAAAAATACATTAATACTGAAGAATATTACTGATAATAGCCCATAGTATTTCTCTTTTCATTATCATTTTTATCCTCTTAATATTTTGGAATAAAAGTCCCTTGGATTAAATTTTGTGCACAATTAAAAATGAAACTGGAGTTTGAGCCACAAAATTTGATAGACATTTCTTCCAAAACTTTTTTGAAATGGAAGATAAAAATCTCCATGTTGAAAACATTCTGAGGTATATCATCTAATTCAGCAAACCTTATAAAACATGGAATCATATCTTCAGATAACAAGGATTTTCAACATATAAATTAGATATTTATTTTGTTTTTCTTTCTTTCAATTCCTACGTTCTCTGAAAGAGTTACTAATTATGAGTGTGTTTGTGATGATGACCAATAAATTATGTTATCTGCTTGGGATTTTCAAAGTTGTGACTTTTCAGTCAGCACCAATCTGTTACCAGTTCCAGCCACATTCATCTGCAGTGATTAATTAACTTTGTAGAATAGTTGACACCACCATTGGGAATAATTCTCTGTTATTTTTTACTTTGCCTTTCTTGGTGTTAAACTACTTATGTTTATATCTCCTGAGGCCATATAATTTAATACTTGGAGATTCCATATAGATTTAATTGGAGGAAAACACTTATTTATTATTACTAATGTGAGAGGAAGACCAAATTGAGTTTAGAAAATATCATGCATGGCATTTAGCAATATCTACTATAAAAGTCTGTATATTTTAAAATTGGTTTTTATCCAAATAAAGTGCAAGTAAACTCCATGAAGGAAAAGTGCTTTTGTGCCCCATACCTAGAACACAAACTACCACAAAGCACATGCACAATGCTTTTTGAATGAATGACTGATCATTTAGTTAAAAGCATCTTTACAGCTCAAATGATCTTGCTGCTCTTGAACCCATCATCAGTTGATCATTGTAGCAAGATGATACTAATAGCTGATTAAATTTGTATAATACTTTTAAATTAGCAATGTAATTTGTAATTTTCAAAGTGCTTTCATTCATATGAAGCTCACAGAAACCTTATGAAGCAAAAAGAGTTTTAATATCTTAATTGTACAGAGGAGCAATCTGAGACTTGGATAAAATGAAACAATTAGACACAGCATATGTCTAAATCTAAATCCATACATAAGAACTAGAGAACATCATGACATGAGCCTCCAGAAGGCGCTACTATGACTGGGTGTGTCAGAGTGGGGCCGGGGTGCACTGCCCATGAAAAAGGTGAGGGCTCAGTAGACTGTTGAAGATGTAACAAAGCTGAGGAATTAAGGTGGAAGAAAAGGAATTTCAGACACGGAATTATAACTTGTTCTTCCTTTTCCATCAGCCTCCATTGCCTCACCCTCCTCCATTTCTCTTAGTAGCTCTTATCACCTACCTGATATCATGGTATATACATAGTGTTTATCGTCTACTCACTCACAGGAATGTAAAATCTCAGGGACTCTGTATCATATTCATCACTGCCTTCCCAACTCTTAGAGGAGACCCTGGCAAACACCAGGCACTTAATAAATATTAATGGGGTGAGTGAATGCTGAAAGAATCACATGAACAGATGCAAGTGACATGGGAAGGTGAGACATCAGCGGCCCTTTTGAAAAACTGCAAAGCCAGCTCTCTTTCTAATAGGTTGAACCATATGAGATGCTAATATTTGACTGCTTTTGATCTGTTTACATGAAGATTTTGTACAGTTATTGATAAAATGTGAAGAGAGAATCAGAAAGGGAAGAGGTCTTAAGGCTGAAAACAAAGGAATTGACCAAATTTGAGATGGACTAATTTAGCATATTAAGATATTTGGATGAAATTTAGGAAAAAGTGGGAGTCATTGACAGGCTTTAAGTAGAAGATTGACATAACCTGATAGATCCATCTGATGACTTTGTAGTAAATGAATTCAAAGGGAGAAGAATGAAAGAAGCTAGAAGACAATTCAAAGGTCATTACATCATCTGGCAAGAGGTGGTAAATGTCAGAGCCCCCAGGTTAGTGGAAGCCTTGACTCACCCTACTCAGGTTCGGCTTTCTCCCTGGAGTCTCTCCCTGAATTCCCTCTGCATGACAGATGGGATATCACCTGGTTCCCCCGGTGGGTACCAGCTCCCCCTTTCCACCTTTCTTTCAAGCATGGGAGGACACCAAAACATATTTTTCTTCCTTTTCTCACAACTGAGACAAATTGGATTTACCTAAATATTAAGTGGAAACGAAATGTAAGAAAATAGATAAAAACAACTGAGCATAGATTTTTGAACTGATCAAAGGCAATTCGCTCACCACAAGTTTTTTGAGATTTCTCCTTTTTACCCTTTTGAATTCTTAGTCTCTTTCTCTATCCTCTATCTTCTTTGTCTAAAATATTTAATTTTAAAATCTGGCCTTAATTTCATAAACCACATATCAATATTTTTTGTTTGTTTTCAACCTCATACTATTTCAGTAGGGAAACAATTGAAGGCATCTAATTACTTGTAAAATCAGTGGCTAAAAACTGTCAAAGCACCCATTCGAAGACTACTAACATAGATTTTTGTAGCACCTATCATCTGACTGGATGACCATATAATTTTTTTGCCCAAACTAAGAGTTTTAAGATGGAAAAGATGCACAATAATTAGCTGAGACAACTGGCATAGACCAGGAATTCCCCAGACAAACTGGACGTAAATACCCTAGACGTAGCTAAAAACTTAACATATGGATAATCAATTACATCTCTCACAAGGGGTCTGTTTTGCAAATAGTTTACTTAAGATTACAGGACAGTGTAGTGTGTAAAGTCTAAGTGTTCTTTAGTATCATTGCTTATCCCAGCTTATATCAGTTTCAAGCCAAAATTTTCAGGCCAAAACTATTAATATTGTTTTTCTCCTAAAGCTTTCGAAATTTTACTGTACGTCTTCTAAATGTCTTTAAAATCCTGTGAGGTACACAAGAGTTGAATTAGTGTGTGAATTTCATAGATATATAAATTGGGGCTCATTCTATATGCATTTATATGTATACATTTATATATATATATATTATTTATATACATTTATACTGAAAACATGATGATGTCAAGTAGAAGAATATTGATCCAAATACAAAACATGTATTTGAGCACTGGCGCATCATGTTTTGTTTGCAGCAGTGCTGCCCAAAGCATGGGTCACATACAATTTAACCAAATGCAGTGAGAGTAGACTTACAGAAACCTTTATAGAAATCCAACAGAATTATTTTCTGTCTGCTGAAGCTAATAAAAAATTGGGCTTGTTTATTATAAGCCTTCTTTGCCTAGTAATTTATGTTTATTGTGTTTTACAAATGCATCAGTTCATGAAAATTGAAAATTGAAAAAAAAAATATTCCACTATAGATCATTTTAAGAAATGTCAGGTCACACACAGTATACCAGAAGTTACTTGACCACTCTGGATTTTAGCTTCCTCACATTTAAAAACTGAAAACAAGAAGCAGATTCTACCTCACTTGGTTCAAGAAATAATAAAAGGTAATAATAAGGAAGAAGAACAGTGAAAAATAAAAAAAAAATAAAAAAAATCGTAATAAAATTTAACTAACATTTGTTTAGGACCCTAAAGTAATCATTTTATAACTATGCTCAGTGGTTGCCCCAAAGATCCTACAAAACTTGAGTTAGTAGAAGTAGGGCTTGCTGAGCGATTCCAGCACCACCTTCCAGCAGCACGCCTCACTGCTTCTCTGACCTGAGCAGGTTTGCTTTCATTTCCTTAAAATATTATGTTTGTGCTTTAAGTTTGCCATTAAGGAAACGTGCCCATCTTTAAAATTCTAACTTTTCCATAGAGTGTACAAAATGTACTCACTTAATGCTCAACAGCCATGTTATGTCAAGATATTATTTTCCAGAAGAAAGAAAAAATGGCAAGCTTGCAGGGTGCTCAGGATCTAGCTGCCAAGTGACAGAGATCAACACAAGCCCAGGCTGCAGGATTCCCCACCCAAGTCTCTTCTTTACAGCCTGGCATGTATAAGATGAAATATACAATTTCTTTTATGTTTTCCTTTTTGTTCTACTTCTACTTCTTTTCCTTGCAAAGTCTTGACTCATGAAAAGAATCAGGACCAAGAGCTCAAAGATTTACAATAGTACATATTGTGCTTGGGAAAATCAAAGTTATACTTTCTATTTTTTTCTTTTAATTTTTGTGGGTAGATAGTGTGTTTATATACTTATGAGATACATGAGACATTTTGATACAGTATGCAATGTGTAATAATCACATCATGGAAAATGGAGTATCCATTCTCTCAAGCATTTATCCTTTGTGTTACAAACAATCCTATTACATTATTTTAGTTATTTTAAGATATACAATTAAGTTATTACCAACTATCATCACCCTGTTGTGCTGTCAAGTACTAGGTCTTATTCACTTTTTCTAACTATTCTTTTTTACCCATTAACCATACCCAACTCTACCTCTCAAAGTTATACTTCCCAAATAACTAGCTTGGAAAACATCTCTCTACTGAGGCTTAACTGTGTGTGTTTTTGCATGTGATATGGAGAAAATTGTGCTATCCCCCTGAATTTATATATTGTAGTCCTACCCTCTAGCATTTCACTAATTGACCATACTTGGATAGAGGGTCTTTAAACTGATAATTAAACTAAAATGAGGTCATAAGTGTGGATCCTAATCCGATATGAGTGTTGTCTTTATAAGAAAAGGAAATATGAACACAGACAGACACAGAGGAATACTTATGTGAAGACAGAGGATATGGCTCTCAATAAACCAAGGAGAGAGGCTTAGAACAGCTCTTTCCTTCACAGCCTTCAGAGAGAGAAAAAAAAAAAAACCCCTTTTTCACCTAGATCTTGAACTTCTAGCTTTCAGAAGTGTGAGAAAATAAATTCCTATTGTAAGGTGTATTGTCGAAATCAAAGTGAGAAAACTGAGACCAATATCAGAAAAGTTAAATTCCAGTTTATTCAGCTCCCGGGCAAGGTTCTATGGGCCGAGGAAGAGGGGCCAGAGAAGTCACGCCCGGCCATTCTGGGCATGGGGTTTTATAGGGAGTGAGGGCAATAGATTGGTCAGTGAGGAAACAAAGCATAGGCAACTGCATTGGTCATAGAGAGACTGGACCTGGACTTGGCAAGCTGCCATTGGTAGCCCAGTGGGG
>CAUYQU010102770.1:0-42805 GCA_963574635.1 Cheracebus regulus | reverse complement strand
GCTCACAGATGGAACAATGGCGAGCACACGTTTGGACAAGGGAGGAAAAGGGGTACGTATGCCTGACGGGAGTCGCCCCTACTGGTGTCATTCCCTTCTTGACTAGGGTTAGACCGCACAAGCTAGACTAATCCCTGTTTTAAAGAGAGCAGGGGTCCAAGCTGGAGTAGCAGGGTGGGTGGTTTGGTGGGAAGGATGGTTACGGGTGGGTCAGAGCAGGTAGTCAGGGGTGACCTAGGTCAAAGAAGGTGACGGGAGCAGGTGACTGAAGCAGGTGACCAGGATGAGTCAGGATGGAGCTGGGGGCTGGGGAACAGATGTGAACTACTGATTAGAGCTGGTAGAAAAAGGTTGTTTACTGAAACTACAAGGAAGTTAAACTTTAAAATAGAGACTTAAAGAATAAGAGAGCTGAACATACTGACATACTGATTCTTTGAAGAGAAACTTGGGATCACTGTATCTAACAGACTCTGTGTGATTTTATGACAGTATTTCTGTTGCCATGGTAGTCTGTTATGTGGTGACATTTCTCCATATTTTGATTCGTTTCTCATCTTGCCAGACTTTGGGCCAAAGTTGATAGTTTGATTTTGGATATAAAATTATCAGGTTACTGCTACATTTTCTAATTACAATAGTTTTTCCTAAGCTTTTCAGATATTTCTTCAGCATTCTTTTATAGTGCTTGCGCTGATGTTTATGGAGGAAATGGAAAGTGTGTTTTATAGATTTTTTTTTTTTGGTGGTAAAACATTCAAAACATAAATTTACAATTTTAACTTTGTTTTTTTGAGACAGGGTCTTGCTCTGTTGCCCAGGCTGGAGTGCAGTGGTGCGACCATAGCTCACTATAGCCTTAAACTCCCAGGCTCAAGCCATCTTGCCACCCCAGCCTCCCAAGTAGCTGGGATTACAGGCATGAGCTACCGCGCGTAGTCATTTTAACCATTTTTAATTGTGCAGTTCAGTGGTATTACATACATTCACATTGTTGTGCAACCATCACCATCAACTATCTTCAAAACTTTTTCATCTTGTAAAACTAAAACTATGCCTACTAAACACAGTAGGTGCCCATTTGCCCTCCCCCTAGTTGCTGGCAGCCACCATTCTACTTTCTGTCTCTATGAATGTGACTATTCTTGGTACCTCATGTAATTGAAATCATACGATATTTAGCTTTTCTGTGATGGGCTATTCTCACTTAGCATAATATCTTTAGGGTTCATGCAAGTGTGTAGCATGTGTCAAAGTTCCTTCCATTTTAAGGCTAAATAATATTCTGTTGTGTGTGTGTATATATATATTTATCACATTTGGTTTATTCATTCATCCATCAGCGGACACTTGCTTGCACCTTTGTGAATAATGCTACTGTGAACATGGTTGTACATATGTCTGTGGGAGTCCCTGCTTTCAGTTCTTTTGGATATACAGTATACCCAGAAGTAGAATTGCCTAATCATATGGTAATTCTATGTTTATTTATTTATTTACTTATTCGAGGAACTGCCATACTGTTTCTCAGATTTTTAAGCTTGGTTGAACCTAAAAACAAATCTAATTCATAAGAAGTTGAGATTACTCAGACTATCTGTGCTGTATTTCCCTAGCTTGTACCATGGTGCTGAAATACTACCAGAGAGTATTTTTACAGCTGTACAGGTGAAGCCTCTAAGAGAAACCTTATTTCTCTTTATTGGAAGTTCACAGTATTGCTACAGGGGATAGTTTTGTAGTGTTTGGTATGTAGCTACTCTTAAAAGTACTGATTTAATTTTCTTCTTCTGGTAGAGTGTGCAAAATGAAATATTAGAAAACAAGTATTTTTCCTTTTGGTGAATTTTCTGTTAACAGAGTTTGCATAATGGTTTTTACTTATTTTTTCTTAAGCCAACAGCACAATTCTTTTTTCTCTTTGGTATTCATTGCTTCCTAGTTGTATTTTCTGTCTCAATCATAGTGTAATATCATTTTAACAGTTATTTTCAAAGTGAGAGAATATATTTGGAACTACACATGAAAACATACATATTTTGAGTAAGACTCCATCTCAGAAACAAAAAAAAATTTAAAAAGGGCCAGGTGTGGTGGCTCACACCTGTAATCCCAACACTTTGGGAGGCCAAAGTGGGCAGATCACTTGAGGTCAGGAGTTCAAGAAAATATACATGCTTTTATATAAATAAGCATTCAGAGATTTAAAAACTACTTTAATACATTATTACAATACTTTAAGTTAGACATCTTACATTTATATAAGTTTGAAAAATTTGAGTCTTAAGAACTGTTAACATATGCTTAGTATGTACAATAGAATTATCTTCTGGTTTACGTGAGTTATAAAACTGAGCAGGTCAGCAGAAATAGAGACCAGTGTTGAAAGAAAATAAGTTTTCTCTATTTTGGCTTTCAGGAAGTCCTTGCATGGGCTATTTGTTTCAAATGAAATGGTTTCAAGCTTGGCGTTTTCTATTTTTAAAGCAAGACTACCTAACATAAATAAGGCCCACAGTGAAAGGATTATCAGGCAATGCTTGCCTTGTTCATTCCCAACTGAAGTTGGCTTTATGAATCTAAATTTATTTGTCTTTTTCAGGATTATTCTTGAGATTAATACCAACATTCACAGGTAATTGAGGATTATTATCTTGGATAGGGATTCTTCTCATGAAAAATTGGGGCAAGATATCTCAGTACCATCTTATGTGTGACCGACCAACAACTACATAATTGAGCCAAAATTCATTTATCAGAGGTCGTTATGATACAAGATTATTTGAAAATGCTTGTCTCAGAAACACTGGAATTTCGTGAGAATCTGGGAAGACCACAGTGTTCAGTACTGTCATTGGCCTTATTCCTTTCTCTTATTTTGATTTAATTTCAGTTTATTTCACAGATAGGGTTTCACTCTCTCACCCAGTCTGGAGCGCAGTGGCAGGATCACAGCTCACTATAACTAGGGCTCCAGTGATCCTCCCACCTCAGTTCCCCTACCCCTACCCCTAGAAGCTGGGACCAAAGGTGCACACTGTTACATCCTATTTGTTTTTTTCATGTAAAGACTGGGTCTTGCTGTGTTTCTCAGGTTGGTCTAGAATTTCTGGCCTCAAGTGATCCTCCCACCTTGGCCTCCCAAAGTGCTGAGATGACAGGTGTGAGCCATTGCATATGGCCCGTCCTTTTAAGTACTTGTTTTTAGCTATTAATATCTTCCCTCGTAAGGAAAATACTTTTTTCCTTTTGATTATATATTTAGCTGTTATGGAGATGGCTGTGAAAATGTAAGTTGACTGAACTTACCTCTATAAGTGAACTTTTTTTACTTCTAGAAAATTTATGTATACCCAAGTGTATTTTGTGGGTCTGGGAGCTTGCTAGGGGATTTATGATTTCTTTTCTTTTCTTTTTTTTTTGTTTTTGGTGACAGAGTCTCGCTCTGTCACCAGGCTGGAGTGCAGTGACACGACCTCAGCTTACTGCAACTTCTGCGTCTTGGGTTCAAGCAATTCTCCTGCTTCAGCCTCCTGAGTAGCTAGGACTACAGGTGCGTGCCACCATACCCAGCTAATTTTTGTATTTTTAGTAAAGATGGGATTTCACCATGTTGGTCAGGATGGTCTTGATCTCTTGATGTCGTGATCCACCCGCCTCAGCCTCTCAAAGTGCTGGGATTACAGTTGTGAGCCACCATGCCTGGCTAATACTTTTCTTTTACAACTTTTTTTTGGAGGATGGAAGTTGCTGTATCACTGCTTTGGTGAAGATATTAGCTAAGTTTGATTTCATCTTCGTTTCTGTGTTTCAGGCCATCTTGCAAAAGAAGTTAAATTGAAAAATATTGGTAGGTAGTGATGGATATCTTATGTGCCCCTCATATTAATTAAGTTTTTTTCTTAATTAATATCCTTTCAAACCATTTTTCTTCCCACTCTCTGAGAAAATTATCAGGAAGTAATTTGTTGCAACAAATCTAGCAATTTATCTTGTTTTGTAAAATTCTCATAAAGGATTAGATAAAAGAACTTAAGACAGTTGATGACTTAAAAAATTACTTTTTCTGTTTCAGGTAAATTAGACTTGTTCTTTATTTACCTGTCTCATGAAAATGATTTTTTCTTGATTGGGGAAATTCTGACTTTTCTAGCTCTATACCACATGGTTGCAGGTCATATATTTAAAATGTTGTTTTGTTTGACTGATTTATAGTTTTCTTTTTAAGAGTCCTTTTTACTCTGTGTTCTGATGTAGTCTTCTTTTCCAGAACTTTCCCTAATATACTATAAATCTTTGAAAGTCTTCATTTAATAAATAATATTGTTCACTCATTGAAATGCTTAAAAAAATGCAGCACCCTGACATGTTACTTTTCAAGTCTTATTGAATTATCTATATTTCCAGAACTTTATTTTCTATTTGCCAGAGCTCTTTGGTACTCAGTGAAGTATTTTAGGTAATTCTGCTTAATTTGAGGAGTTTTTTTTGTTGGATTAACTAGCAGCTGTAATGTGCTTCTAATTCTTGGCAGCTAATGAGTCCTTAGGCGCCTGTCTGGGTGTGTGCTTGCATTGTTGAGGGGCTGCTCAGTGATTCTGGTTGATTTAGAAATGTTAGTGTAGAAGTGAATCTTGGAGCAACAGTGCACCATTAAAGATAAAAGGGAGCAAGTACTCTAGGATCTGCTGTGAAGTATAATGAAGGGCTTAGAGCATGTTAGTGAAAGGATTGCTGGGCCATAGCCTGCCTCATATTCATCACATAGTCATGGAAATATCTTTTGAAAAGACTTATATAAAGGCCTGTTCTGCTACTGCTTTGTGAAATGGAAGATCGGAATTAGATGCTTAAATGGAAAATGTTCTCTTGTTGCAGCCTCTTTGAAATGTGCTGCTAGTGGGAGCTGCAGCTTCCTCCTGCTGACTCTGAGCCCCAGGCTTCTGTTGAGATGGTCCTTTCAGAAATGTGGAGCTTAGTCCAATCCTGGATTTCAGTGGGTAGCACCTGGCATCTGTGGCTAGAAAGTCCTATGAAGTGTAAGTGCTTTATTCTCTCCTTATAAAGAATCCCTTTTCCTTCCTTGATTCTCTTCCTTCCCTTCCTTTTTTCTGCTGTTTAGCAGAGGGGAAGAACAGTAAGCAATGTACTGTAGTGTATAGGGTATTTGGTTGCATTTTCTTTATGACTCAGTGGCCAAAACAAGATTTCATTTTGTTTTCTTTTTTAAGACAGCATCTCACTCTGTCACCCAGGCTGGAGGGCAGTGATGTGGTCGTAGCTTACCCCTGCCTCCAGCTACTGGGCTCAACCAGTCCTCCTGCCTCAGCCTCTTATGTAGCTAGGGCTGCAAGTACACCATGTCTGGGTGATTTTTAGATTTTTTTTGTAGAGACAGGATCTTGCTATGGTGTCTCCAGGCTGGTTTCAAGCACCTGGCCTTAAGCAAGCCTCCCGCCTTGGCCTCTGAAAACTCTGGGATTACAGATGTGAGCCTCCATACCTGGCTGGATGTCAGCAATTCTTAAACTCTTCTGGAATTCAAAGTGACAGTTACAACCCTTAACATTTAGTGTGAGCAATATCATCATGGGTGATTTTTTCATTGACAATGTAGCTTTGATACCCAGGTTTACCAAGTCAATCTTTAGGAGTCACTCTCATATCTAGTTATTATTCTGAAAAAACCAATACAGTATTTGAAAGGAACAGTACATTTGACCAGCAGGTAAGATAGTATCAAAGTAAATAAGAGTGCTTGAATTTAGAAGATAGTGCTTTCCTTTTGCTTCTACTTGATACATTTGTAAGTCGATGTAAAAAAAAAAAAAGTTGACTTGCATGAGTAAGTCGATTTTTCTAAGACTAATTTCCCCTAGCATTGTCCTAGGAAATTCATTTAGCTGCCATCTATAGTTAGTTTTAAAAACCCCAAACTAGCTGGACGCGGTGGCTCACGCCTGTAATCCCAGCACTTTGGGAGGCCGAGGTGGGCGGATCACGAGGTCAAGAGATCGAGACCATCCTGGCCAACATGATGAAACCCCATCTCTACTAAAAATACAAAAATTAGCTGGGCGTGGTGGCACATGCCTGTGGTCCCAGCTACTTGGGAGACTGAAGCAGAAGAATTGCTTGAACCCGGGAGGCGGAGGTTGCAGTGAGCCGAGATTGCACCACTGCACTCCAGGCTGGCGCCTGGCGACAGAGTGAGACTCTTGTCTCAAAAAACAAAATAAAGCAAAACAAAACCCCAAACTAGATAATAACATAATGAACATTAAAAGGTGCAATTTTCTGCTTGTAGAAAAATAATTTTTTTAATGAGAGGTAATTTTCTTACATAAAGTGCACCACCATAAGTGTATAACTCAATGTTTTTTTCTTATATGTTCATTTTAAGTAATCACCAATAACATCAAGGCATAGCACATTCTGTTACTCTAGCAGAAGTATGAATGCCTCTTCCCAGTAAATCATTCCCCTCCATAACCACTATTCTGACTTATATCACTACAGATTTGTTTGCCTGTTTCTTTTTTTAAATAGCTTTAGTGAAATAAAATTCACGCAACTATGATTTGCTCATTTAAAGTATACCGCTTAATGGTTTTTAATATATTTATAGATTCTTTATCCATCAAGTTTCGTAGATTTTCATCATGTCAAAAAGAGACCTGTATCTTTTGGCCTGCGACTTCCCTCCACCTCCAACCTCATTCCTAGGCAACTGCTAATCTTTCTGTCTCTAGAGATTTGCCTATTCTGGATGTTCCATATAAATGGAATCATATAGTTTATGATCCTTTGTGACTATCTTTCAGTTAGTATGATGTTTTCAAGGTTCATCCATGTTATAGTGTATATTATTACTTCATTCCTTTTTATGCTGAGCAGTATTCCATTCAACATATATGCCACATCTTATCCATTCATTGGTTGGTGGACATTGGGACTATTTCCACTTTTTGGATATCGTTTGTGAATAATGCTATAATACATTCGTGTACAAGTGCTATTGAAATTTTTGGATTATATGATAACTATTTTTTTTTTTTTAGACAGAGTCTTTTTCTGTTGCCCAGGATGGAGTGTAGTGGTGTGATCTCTGCTCACTGCAACCTCTGCCCCTCTGGCTCAACAATCCTCCTGCCTTAGCCTCCTGAGTAGCTGGGACTGCAGGTGCACACCACCATGCCCAGCTAATGTTTGTATTTTTTCTAGAGATGGGGTTTTATCATGTTGCCTAGGCTGGTTTCAAGCTCTTTGGCTTGAAGTGATCCTCCAACCTTGGCCTCCCAAAGTGCTGGGATTATAGGTGTGAGCCACTGTGCCTGGCTAATAACACTCTGTTTTTAACCTTTCAAGGAATGGCATCCTATTTTCAAAATGGCTGTACCATTTTACACTCCTACCAGCAGTGTATAAGGGTTCCTGTTTTTTTACATCTTCACCAACACTTGTTTTTGTCCGTCTTTTTGATTATAGCCATCCTAGTGGGTATGAAGCGATATCTCATTGTGGTTTTGATTTGCATTTCCTGTTGGCTAATCATGTTGAGAATCTTTTAGGTGCTTTTTGACCATTCATGTATCCTTGGAGAAGCGTCTGTTCAAGTTCTTAGTCCATTATTTTAAAAAACTTTTAGGTTCAGGGATACATGTTCAGGTTTGTTATATAGGTAAACCTATGTCATAGGGGTTTGTTGTACAGATTATTTTGTCACCTGGGTATTAAGCCCAGGACCCATTAGTTATTTTTTGATTCTCTCCCTTCTCCCAACCTCCTACCTCCAGTTAGCCCCAGTGTCTGTTCCCCTTTATCTTCATATGTTCTCATCATTTAACTCCCACTTTTAAATGAGAACATGCAGTATTTGATATTCTGTTCTTGTGTCAGTTTGCTAAGGATAATGGCCTCCAGCTCCATCCATATTCCTGCAGAGTACATGATCCCATTCTTTTTATGACTGCGTAGTATTCCATGGTGCATATGTACCACATTTTCTTTATCCATTCCACCACTGATGGGCACTTAGGTTGATTCCATATCTTTGCTATTGTGAATAGTGCTGCAGTGAACATTAGCATGCATATGTCTTTACAATAGAACAATTTATATTCATTTGGGTATACACCCAGTAATGGGACTATTGGATCGAATGGTAGTTCTGTTTTTAGCTCTTTGAGGAATTGCCACATTGCTTTCCACAATGGTTGAACTAATTTACACTCCCACCAACAATGTGTAAGCGTTTCTTTTTCTCTTTAACCTCACCATCATCTGTTATTTTTTGCTTTGTCCATTTTTATATTGGGTTCTTTGTCTTGAATGCTTTCATTTTAGAAATATGTTTTCATTGGCTTTATAATTCTTTTTTTTTTCTTTTTTCCTTTCCATTTTTTAGATCTACCTCTCCATGTCTTCTGGCATTGTCATTCTTGACAAGAAGTCTGCTCTAGCTTTTTGCTTTTGTTCCTCTGTATTTAATGTGTCCTTTACTTCTGCTTGCCTTCAGTATTTCTGTTTATCTCTGGTTTCAGGAGTTTGAGTATAGTGTATTTAGAATTTGTTTGCTTATTTGGGGGAGGAGGGAATAGTAACATTCTCTGTTGCCTTGGTCTACCTTAGTCTTTAGCATTTCCGTTGTCTGCCATTCTCATTGGTAGGGCAGCCTCAGTGATCTTAGTTTTTCTTGTGGCATTCATTCTTTGCCTTGCATCTGGCAGGTATTGTGCAAAATAGTCCCTCCCTCCCCCCTTCTCTCAGTGGCAGAAGACTTCTCGTGGTGTTGGTAATATTATAGACTCGACACTGTTTTATGCCTATCCCCTAGGGGTAGAGTTTTTCTTTCACGCTTAGTGCAACTTCAGTGAGTCTTAACTTGTGCTTTGAGGGGTGACATGGCTTTGCTGCCCCTTCCTAAGGCTTTTGTTCAGGGAAGAAGGGTTCAGTCAAAGATTTTTGCACTTTTCCTAAACAGAGGCTGTTCCCCTCCTCCAGGACTACACACCAGAGGAGGTGATTTTCTGCCCTACCCTAGTCTTTCTCTTGAGTATCTGGTCTGCAGAGGTGATCCTGCTGGGTGACTGTGAGTTCCCCTTGTGTCTGTGAGTCCCAGGGGTTCTTTGTGTTCACATGCAGCCTTTCTCAGTGTTAGACATGTTAGCTGAATTTTTACGAGCTGGTTGCCCTGAGTTTCTTCCTCTGTCCTATTGTAGATGAGCCAGTGCTTGCCTTCGTTCTCATTGTTAGAGATCTGTCCTTAGATTTCAGTCAACTTGGTTGCCCTAAGACCTCAGCTTTTTGATGCATTTAAGCAAGATTATTTTGTAGTTTATTTGCCTTTGTATATTGTTAACTTGTGGAAAGCAGTATTGTTTCTGTCATTGTACATCTTAAGTGGATGTGGAACTCTTCTGAAGCATTTTTATTCTTCATATATTTTAAATCCCACAAGATATTATTGCTTTATATAATCAGTGTTAATTGGATTTACCCAAATACTTAGCTGCTTTTCCATTGTTCTTTGTTAGTTCCTGATTTCCATTTTCTCTTTTCCTGCTAGGATTTTAATTATATGTTTTAGCCTTTTTCACTGCATCCCACATGTCACTTACATTCTTCTCCTTGTCTACCTTCTATTCTTTTTTTTTTTCCCTTTTGAGACAGTCTTGCTCTGTCACCCAGGTTGGAGTGCAGTATTGCAATCTCGGCTTACTGCAACCTCTGCCTCCTGGGTTCAAGTGATTCTTCTGCCTCAGCCTATGGGGCTAGGACTATAGGCGCACACCACCACGCCCAGCTAATTTTTGTATTTTTAGTAGAGATGGGGTTTCACTATATTGGCCAGGCTGGTCTCGAACTCCTGACCTTGTGATCCACCCACCTTGGCCTCAAAAAGTGCTGGGATTAAAGGTGTGAGCCACCACTCCTGGCCTACCTTTCCTTCTTTTTTTGACTTTGTCCTTCAGTCTTTCTGTTTTTTATTGACTGGTTATCAAGCGTAGTAATCTATTCTTCAGTTGTCTGATTTGCTGTTTGGCCCTTTCTAATGGTTCTTAATTTCAGTTACCATATTTTTTACTTCTAGAATTTCGTTTTAATTCTTTTTTATATATTCCATTTCTTAATGGAAATTCTCCAGTTTCATCTTCTAAGTCTTTGCATATATTAATCAGCTATTCATTTTTTTCAACTCTTTATTTTAACCTTTTAGAAATAAACCTCATAATGCCCTACTCCTTAAACATTTCCACATGTGTCTTGTAAGAACAAGGACATTTTTCTAACATAAACTAAAGCTGTTGTCACTCCAAGAAATTTAACTTTGATATGATGGTATTATCAGCCCATATACAAATTTTCCTAATTGCCCTACTTACAGATTTCTAGGTTTCTAAAATTTTATTTTTTCTAGTCTAGGATCCTTCAAGGGTAATGCGTTTTTTTTAAGTTGTTATGTCTCTTTAGTTACCTGGGTATTGTTTTTCTTTTATGATAATTATATTAACAAACAAATCCAAGACAGGAGTGATAGTGTAAACCTTTAGCCCCAGCTACACAGGAGACTGAAGTGGTATGGCTGCTCGAGCCCAGGAGGCCAGATTGGGCAACATGTCAAGACCCTGTCCCTTTAAAAACACACACAGCCAGGCATAGTGGCTCATGCCTGTAATCCCAGCACTTTGAGAAACTGAGGCAGGTATATCACAAGGTCAGGAGTGTGAGACCAGCTATGGTGAAACCCCATCTCTACTAAAAATAAAAAAATTAGCCAGGTGTGGTGGTGGGCGCCTGTAGTCCCAGCTACTCGGGAGGCTGAGGCAGGAGACGCTGGAACCTGGGAGGCAGAGGTTGCAGTGAGCTGAGATTGCGCCCCTGCACTCCAACCTGGGCGATACAGTAAGACTCCATCTCAACACACACACACATACACACCCACCCACCCGCCCACCCCAGAGTGGGCCATTTTGTCTTAGTTTTTACTATGCCCTACTATTTAGATTTTTCTGGCTCTTTTCTCATGAATGCAATCAGGTCAAACATTTTTTGCAAGAATGCTGCATAGATGATAATTTGTCATTTTTACTGAATCACATCAGGAGTCACATATAACTATTGGTGATGTTTTATCACTTTGATTAAGACATCAGTTATTTTAGTCTTTGATAATTCATTATCTAGATAATGGTTATTTTCTATTGTCTGTTTCTTTCCAGTTGTTGTCACTTGGTTTTGCTTGTTTTTTTTTTTTTTTGTTTTTCTTTACCCCAGACGAGGTCTCGCTCTGTCACCTAGGCTGGAGTGCAGTGGTATGATCATGGCTCACTGCAGCCTTGACCTCCTGGGCTCAAATAAATGGACCGCCCACCACAACCTCCTAAGTAGCTGATATTACAAGCATGCACCACCACGTCTGGCTAATTTCTTTTTTGTGTGTGTAGAGATGAGGTTTCACTTTGTTGCCCAGGTTGGTCTTGAACTTGTGGCTTCAAGTGATCCTCCTACCTTGGCCTCCCAAAGTGCTGAGATTACAGGTATGAGCCGGTGTTCCTGGCCTGGCTTTGCTTTTGTTGTTTAAGAAAAGTTGAAGAGATAAATGATGTTTTCTTCCTGAGATGATTTTCTTTTGCTTCTGGCAAGTCTTTATGACAGGGACAGATATCTTTGAAATTCAAAAAGGAATTGAGCAGATTCTAAGCTGTGTTTCAACTTGTTCTTCTCCCCCGCCCCCATCAAGACAAAGTCTTGCTCTGTTGCCCAGGCTGGAATGCAGTGGCGTGATCATGGCTCACTGCAACCTCTGTATCCTGGGCTCAAGCAATACTCCCACCTCAGTGTTCCTGCCCATACATCCCAGTAGCTGGCTCTACAGACACACCATCATGTCCAGCTAATTTCATCATATTGCCCAGGCTGGTCTTGAACTTCTAGGACTCAAGCAGTCCTCCTGCCTCAGTCTCCCAAAGTCTTGGGATTACAGGCATGAGCCCTGGTGCCTGGCCTAATTTCTGTTTCTATGAGTCTTGCTTCTTTAGATATCTTATATAAGTTGGAATCACTCAGTATTTATCTTTTAGTGATAAGAGTATTTTCACTCAGTGTATCCTTAAGGTTCATCCATGTTGTAGTGTGTGTCAGAATTTCCTCCCTTTTGAAGGCTTAGTAACATTTATTTCACTGCATGTATATACTATGTTTTGTTTATCCATTTATCCATAGATGGGCATTTAGGTTGCGTCTACCTCTTGCTTATTGTGAATAATGCTGCAGTTGGCTGCAGTTGAACATGGGTGTGCAAATATCTTATTTGTTTGAGACCTTTTTTTTTTTTCTTTTCTTTTTTTAGTTTATCTCTGTTGCCCAGGCTCGAGTGCAGTGGCGTGACCTTGGCTTACTTCAACCTCTGTCTCCCAAGTTCAGGTGATTCTCATGCCTCAGCCTACCAAGTAGCTGGGATTACAGATGTGTGCCACCATGTCTAGCTAATTTTTGTGCTTTTAGAAGAGATGGGGTTTTGCCATGTTGGCAAGGCTGGTCTTGAACTTCTGGCCTCAAGTGATTACCCGCCTCCCAAAGTGCTGGGATTACAGGTGTGAGCCACCATGCCCGGCCCTGTTTGAGATCTTATATTCAGTTCTTTTAGATATATAGCCAGAACTGGGATTTCTGGAACATATGGTAGTTGTATATTTTTAATTTTTTGAGGAACTGCCATTCCCTTTTCCACAGTAGCTATACCATTTACATTCCCACCAGCAGTGCAAAGGGTTCCAATGTCTCCATATCCTTGCTAACACTTAACTATTTTTTGAGGTTTTTTGCTTTCTTTTGTTTTTTTTTTTGGATAATGGTCATTATATTAGGTGTGAGGTAATAATCTCGTTGTGGCTTTGATTTGCCTTTCCCTATGGTTGATGATGTTGAGTATCTTTTCATATGCTTTTTGGCCATTTGTGTATCTTCTTTGGAGAAATATTTATTCCAGAAATGTCATCTAAGAAATCATTGTCAAATGCAATGATTATGAAGGGTTTCCCCTAGTCTTTCTTCTAAGAGTTTTATAGTTTCAGGTCTTATGTTTAGGTCTGAGTCCTTTTTGAGTTAACTTTTATATAAGATGTAAGGGACTAACTTTGTTCTTTTTCTTATGGATATTCAGTTTTCCTAGCACCATTGTGTATTCATGGCAGCCTTGTCAAAGATCATTTGAACTTTTTCAGGAGGGTTTGTTTCTGGGTCTATTTCATTGTATTGGTCTGTATGTGTCTTTATGCCAGTACTGTGGTTTTGTACTAAGTGTCGAAATTGGAAGTGTAAGACCTCTAATATTATTCTTTTTTAAGATTATTTTGGCTATTTGGGGTCTCTTGAGGTTCCATATGAAGGAGACAATTCCATTCTCTACTAAAAATGTCCTTGAGATTTTGGTAAAGCTTACATTTTATCTGTAGATTGCTTTGGGTAGTATTGAGATCTTAACAATATTAAGCTTTCCAGTCCATGAGCATGAGACGTCTTTTCTTTATTGGTGTCATCTTTAATTTCTTTCAGCAATGTTTTGTAATTTTCAGTATGCAAGTCTTTTGTCTCTTTGGTTAAGTTTACTGCTGAGTATTTTATTCTTTTTTATTGTATTGTAAATGGAATTGTTTCTTTTCAGATTGTTCATTGTTAGTATGTAGAAGCAACTAATTTTAATCTGTTAATTTTGTACTCTGCAACTTTGCCAAATTCATTTATTAAGTTTGACAGTCTTCTTGTGGGATCTTTTGGGTTTTCTACATGTAAGATCATGTAGAATGATCTTACATTATATGTAACCAGAGATTATTTTATTTATTCCTTTCAATTTAGATACTCTTTGTTTTTCTTGCCTAATTGCTCTGGCTAGAACTTTGAATACTATTTTGAATAGAAGTGGCAAGAGTAGACATCCTAGTCTTGTTCCTGATCTTAGAGTTTTGAAAAGCTTTTAGTCTTTCACTGTTGTATGATGTTAGCTGTGGGTTTTTGCAGATATGGCCTTCATTATGTTGAAGTTGTTTCCTTCTATTACTGGTTTGTTGAGTGTCTTTATCATGAAAGGGTGTCAAAGTCTGTCAAATGCTTTTTCTGCATAAATTGAGATGACCATGTCTTTTCCTTCTTGATTCTGTTAATGTGGTATATTACATTGGTTTTCATATGTTGAACCACCCTTGCATCCCAGATATAAATCCCAGCTGGTGATGATATATAATCCCTTTAGTATGCTGTTGAAAAGCCAGGCATGAAGACTTATGCCTGTAATCTGACCTATTTGGGAGGCTGAGGCAGGAAGATTGCTTAAGGCCAGGAGTTAGAAACCCATCTGGGCAACATAGCAATACCCCATCTCTAAATTTACAATTTTGAAAATAAAAATTTAAAAACTGAGAAAAAACTATGCTGTTGAATTCAGTTTGTTAGTGTTTTGTTGAGGGTTTTTGCATTATTATTCATAAGGGATGTTATTGGTTTATAATTTTCTTATAGTTTCTTCATCTAGCTTTGGTATCAGAATAATACTGGTCTCACAGAATGAATAGGAAGTGTTCTTTCCTCTTGAGTTTTTGGAAAGAGTTTAAAATGGATTATTCTTTACTTGTTTTATATAATTCACCCATAAAGCCATTTGGTCCTGGGCTTTTCTTCGTTGGGAAGTTTTTCTTTACTGATTTAATTTCTTTACAAGTTATATAGGTCTATTCAGATGTTCTATTTCTTCATGATTTAGTCTTGGTAGGTTATGTTTCTAGGAATTTATTTCATGTAAATTATTCAATATGTTCACTTGCAGTTCATAATACTTTTCATAATCCTTATTTCTGTAAAATTGGTAGTAATATTCTGACTTTTATTTCTGATTATTTAAATCCTCTCTCTTATTTCTTTCTTTGTTTTTTGTTTTTTGAGACAGAATCTTACTCTGTCGCTCAGGCTGGAGTGCTGTGGCATGATCTTGGCTCATTGCAACCTGGGTTTAAGCGATTCTTGTGCTTTAGCCTCCCGAGTAGTTCAGATTACAGGCGTGTGCCACTGTGCCCAGGTAATTTTTTGGATTTTTAGTAGAGATGGGGTTTCACCATGCTGGGCAGGCTGGTCTTGAACTCCTGACCTCAAGTGATCTGCCTGCCTTGGCCTCCCAAAGTGCTGGGATTACATGCATGAGCCGCCACAAAACATACATTTTTCTCAGTATCACATTATACCTGTCAATCTTTAACAATTTAGCAACAACATGTATTTTACTTTTAAAACTTGTGACTATTTTTAAGGACATTTTAAAGATAAAAAGATGTTTCAGATTTCATCAACGAATAAAAACTGATCTTCTAAGTCCAAAAAAAAAAAAACTTCATGAATTTTAACTCTACCACTTACAATCTTAATAGATTATAAATTGCTCTATTTTAACTTTTAAGTTTAGAAAAAAAAATTATGGATGATATTGTGTTTCTTCATTTGTTCAGCAAATACTTATTATGTATAGGCATTAACTAAACATACAAATAGCTTATTATAAAATTTATGTTTTAGCAGTACTAGAAAGATAATGACAGGTTAATATGTAATATATCACATTATAGTAGTGTTACAAAGAAAACTAATGCAAAAAAGAAGATATGAAAAGTAATGTAAGTTACCATTTTGGTTGGAATGCCAGAGAAAACTTTTCGGTGGGTTGATGCTTGAGCAGATCGCTAAACAAAGTGGGCAGTGATACCGAACAGGTATCATAAGATTTTTCTAGTGGAAGAAATAGGAAAATAGCAAGTATAAATTCCCTTATGTGGAAATGAGGATATCATATTTGAGGGAATACAAGTAAACTAGCATACCTGAAGCCAACAAGGAACGAATGGTAAGAGCTGCAGAAAGGCAGCGCAAGTTTAAGGAGAGCTAACAAATAGTTTGAAAACAGTCCTCTTGAACATTTCAAAAAGAAAAATTACAAATGCAAGTTACATAAGAAAGTGAATATTTTGTTAGAAATAAAAAATATAAAGTTTAAAAGTGTAGGATAACACAAATATTCTCCTACATGTTATAAATAAAATAAAAATAGTCTTGTGCTCTGTGGCATCTTTAAGATATTTTGTGATTTTCCATCCAGTTTGTGGTTCTATCAGATGTACTGTATTTCTTGTTGGAAATAAAAAATAATATATTCAAACTTTGGTTTTGGAAAAAAAATGCTGGTAATACCCAAGTTTGACTATTTTTATTAAAAATTATCTGCTTAAACATACCTATTTGTTTCATTATATGTTTTGGTTCTCTGTAAATGTAACTGCAATAACATAAAAAAGACTTTATAAAATCATTGCTTGTAAGAGGTCATGACAAAAGAATTGTAGTTCTTAATGAATTCACAGAATTAAATGATGATCTTCATCTGTATTGTGTTGTTCAGTCTGGTGATTTTTTGTATTAACTTTTTCTTATAATTTTTAAGTTTGTGTCTTAATTGCTATTTTTTGCCAATCATTTTATTAACTATAATTTGTGAGCTATTGGGATGCTTTTATGATCTTGACCTATGAGAGATTTTAGTTGCATTATAATATTGAAAAAGAGACTTTTGTTATTTTGTTAATTCTGGGGAATTTTGTTTATGCTTTTAGCTTCTACTCAGATAATTCCTTTCTATTATACATTTTGGTATAAATTATTGCGAAAAATATAAAAATATTAAAACACAACCATGATTCTTTAAAAGTTCTACCACTCTATACTGAACTATGTAACCAATTAATTTTTAAATAATGTACCCTGATCTATTGATAACTATTGAGATTTTATTACTGATAATGTTTTATAGACAATTTCACAACATCTGGGATAGTTTAGTGTGCCATACCATTGGAACTACAGGATTCTGTCAAGAATTGGTGAGTCAGATATGCTAATATTCAGGTCTGTAGTTGGGGATCTGTGAATGAGACTTCATATGCAGTCATCTTATTATCTGAAATACTGTACAAGACTTGTGCCCCATGAACAAAGTATATTTTGTGAAAATTCACTAGAAAAGCCCCCCATATCTATGAAGCCCATATAGTTATAAATACCACATTTTCCAGTATATTTTGATGGATGAGATTTTCATTTTTGCTAGACATTGATAGAATGAAATCTTCCATGAATCATTTTATACATACAATATAATGATTTGAAAAATTTTCATAACTGGTCTCCAGCTTCATACATTAAACATTTTGATTCTTTTCTACTCTTCCTATATCTTAATTGTCAGGGACCTGAAGATTTGTTTCTATTACATGGAATCTGATGTTGCAACCTTGGGTCATGGTGCCAGGTGAGTCAATTTGGTGAGCAGCAGAATGTTATTCTACTGCATGGTATTTCCTCTGGGGATGACCGGTAACAACTTCAGTATGTATGGAGGTATTTTTGCACACAAAATAAAAAAAGTTGATTGCTTCCTTTGATTCTAAAAATACCCATGAGCCCTCCAAAAGCATCATAAACAAAAAATGTTTGGAGGGAAAGAGAAAAATTATTGCTAATGAAATGTTTACAGAAATTTATAATAAGTGTTCAATACACTCAATATAGAGGTATATGTGTGCACACACAACTATGAACATATGCATAGATATATATGTAATATAAGTTTTCAAGTGTCTTTCATTGTTACCGGCTTCTATTTGTCTCTGTCTTCTCTCTCTCTTGCTCTTGCTCTCTCTCTCTTTCTCCTTTCCTCCCTCCTTCCCTTTCTCTTTTTCCACATACACACATTCATATATGTACATTATGGTTTGAATGTCTGTGTCCCAACATTTAAATGTAGAAATGCTAATCTCTAAGGTAATGCTATTAGGAGGTGGGGCTTTGCTTTTTTTTTTTTTTTTTTTTTTTTTTTGGAGACAGAGTCTTGCTCTGTCTCCCAGGCTGGAGTGCAGTGGTGCCATCTCAGCTCACTGAAACCTCTGCTTCCTGGGCTCAAGAGATTCTCCTGGCTTAGTCTCACGAGTAGCTAGGATTACAGGTGCATACCATCTTGCCCTGCTAATTTTTGTATTTTCAGTAGAGACGGAATTTCACCATATTGGTCAGGCTGGTCTTGAACTCATGACCTCATAATATGCCCACCTTGGCTTTGAAGAGGTGATTAAGTTGTAAGGATAGAGCACTTATTAATGGTATTAATGCCCTTGAAAAAAGAGACCCCAGAATGCTAGCTATCTGATTTTTCCAGGTGAGAACAGAGCTAGAAGGAAACATATATGAGGAACAGAGTCTCACCAGACACTATTACCTTGGTCCAGGATTTTTTAGTCCCCAGAAGTGAGAATTAAATTTCTGTTGCTTATAAGTTACCCAGTGCATGTAGTAGTCCAAATAAACTAATAGATAATCTGTAATATGTATGTATATGTATACACATATATATATGTTTGTGTGTATGTATATGCACAACATACACATATGTATATGTCTGTGTGTGTATACACACACATACACATGTATATATGTCTGTGTGTGGTATATACACACAAACTTTATGTGTTTTAAAGTATTTTTATTTCTCATGGAATGCTATATATTTAACCCAATCATACTTTCATTACTCAATGCATTTTTAAAATACCACTTTAGAATGCTCTCAGAAAGGATTAATATATAAACCTGTACATTCATTTATTTGTTCACTGCTTTAGCAAGTATTCTTGAAATAATAATACCAGGTAATTTTATTAGGGTTCACTGTAGTGCTGAACTGGCTAAATTCATTCATTCATGAAACTAACATCCTAGTGCAAGACTAAAATAGAAAAATAATTTTAGTTAACATGTGAAAATTTTTATGAAAATATTATAATAAAGTATATTTAAATATATACAATTAAATGAAAACTCTTACAAAAAAGTATTGTGGTTGTGGGACATTTCTCTAATACAACTGAATAAAATGAAATGCAAAAATTCTTTTTAATCACTGGACTTTCTCTTTAACATAGGAAACTTGCTCATCATTGCCCTCTTACCATGCTGCAGTGTAACTTCAATATTTTCTTCTTCTATGAACTTACATTTCTAATTTATAACAGTACTGTCCTAGAATTGAGAACATGCTCAAAGAAGGAAGAAGGACCTGAGAAAAGCCACACCACAGAACAAAGAATCTTCAGACTGACTGATGTGAGGAAAATTGATGATATACATGTAACTTGCTTAGAGCTACAGGTGTAAATTGATGTAAGTTTAATTCTGCCTGTATTATATATAATCACATTTTGTGATTTTCCACATTTAAATTTTGGAAAAAGTGAAGTTTTAATATTCTTAGATGAAATATTAAACTATATATCAAAGTCAAAATGATATTCTGGTTTATGTCGTGCTGTGTGGGAGGGAACTGAGTGCTGTTTATAATCTGTGTAGGTCTCTTATCACATGGTTTCTACACAATTTTTAAATTAAAATTTCCACATATATTGAGTTTGGATAGAATTTTTTTATTAAAATCTCAAACTGAAAAATAAAATATCAAAAAGAAGATCTATAGAATCTACTAGATATATAGTCCACAAAAAACACACAAATATTTAAAGCAATTAAAACTTAATTTTGAATTACTGCTAGAAATATAGTCCACAAAAAAACACACATGTTTAAAGCAATTAAAGATTAATTTTGAATTGAAGAAAGCCAGTTCTTGTATAAATGACCATTTTCTCAATATTCTCATTGTATTAGTACCAAGTTATAATGTCAAATATGTTATTTCAAAGGAAACCCAAGCCTAGAAATAGATGTTAAGAGTGAAAAGTTTGTGTTTTAAAACATATTTGGGGACGATGATATGCTTCAAGCTTACATAAGTGGGGATTATATAAATATAGAATGATTAGTCAAAGGAGATCAAGAAACTTGGCATATTACCTCAAGTAGAAAGACTGTTACAGCCAAGGCTCTGATTAAAGAAAAATGTCACATTATATATTAAAGCTTCAAATTTAACCCAATTATAAGTCTATAGAAAAAGTCATGATCTATAAAATGGGAGAATCCCCAATATAATAACAAAGTGGTGATATTCTTGGAGCTGAGACTGAATTAAAGCGATGATTTAAAAACAATTGTGTATTGGAAACTTAATTTCCAATGCAATAGTGTTGAGAGGTGGGGCCTTTTGCTAGGTAAACAGGTCATGACTTCCCTGCCATCATAAATTAATGCTGCTATAAAAAAGGAAGTGGATTATTTGTCTCTTTTGCTCTTTGGCCATGTGAGGACACAAGATTTGTCCCCACTTGCCCTTCCACTTGCCACCATATAGACATAATATAGCAAGAAGGCTCTCAAAAGACACCAGATGCAGGTGCCTTGTACTTGGAGTTTCCACACTCCAAAACTGAAAAATAATCTTCTGTTCTTTATAAATTATCCAGTCTCAGGTAGTTTGGTAAAACCACATGACATAAACTAAGACACATAGATAAAACAACAGTTGGGCTTTATATTTCCCTGCTACCTCCTTGATTAAATTAATAATCAACCTTATGAATCATTTTTCTGCAATTCAGAGATTTCATCTTGATTTGGATCTATTGCTGGTGAGCTGGTGTGACCTTGTGGGGTGTTCAAAATCCTTTTGTCATATTATCAGAGTTGTTTCTCTGTGTCTTTTTGTTGTTGTTTTTTGGGGCTTTGTTTGTTTTTACTTGTACAGACTATGTTAGAGGGAAGATCTAGGACTCAAGTGCTGCTGTTCAAATTCTTTTGTGCCATGGGGTGCTCTTTTGATGTAGTGTTCTCCCCCTTCTCCTTGGAATGGGGCTTCCTGAGAGCTGAATTGCAGTCATTGTTTTTTGCTCTTCTGGGTCTAGCCACCCAGCAGAGCTACCAGGCTCCGTGCTGGTACTGGGGAATATCTGCAAAGAGCCCTGTGATGAGATCCATCTTCAGATCTTTTAGCCATGGGTACCAGCATTTGCTCTGGTGGGGGTAGCGGGGGCACAAAGCAGACTCTGAGGGTCTTTGATTTTATTTTCGTTTAGTGTGCTAGTTTTGTGTTGGTTGTCCTCCAGCCAGCAGTTGGCATTTTCAAGAGTACATCAGCTGTGGTTTTAAAGAAAGAATGCAAATTTGCCCTAGGGTTGCCTGTAAGCATTCACGTTTCTCAGGTGGTGGGCAGGGCCTTTTAACTCCCAAGAGATTATGTCCTTTGTCTTTGGCAACCAGGGCAGACAGAGAAAGACCACTTGATGGGGGCAGGGTTAGGCATGTCTGAGCTCAGATTCTTTTGGGGCAGGGTTTACTGCTGCTGCTGTGGGGAATGTGTGATTTAATTGCCATATTTAAGTAATTAAAATTAAATAAAATTTAACAATGTAGTTCCTAGGTTGCACTAGCTCAATGTCAAATATGTACTAGCCATATGAAAATAGTTGCTACTTTGTTGGACAGGATAAACATACAGAGGATTTCCATCTTCACAGATAATGTTTATGAATACCATGGAGGTTTGAAATGAATGCTGAGTTCATTCAAACTACAGTGAAATACAGCATGTGAAAAAGTAGTGCCTTATTGACTATAATGTGTGCTTAATAAAATATAATCAATTCTGATTCTGGCCAAGATTGATGAAATCTAATTTAGCCTTTATGTCTCAGTGGTTAATACTAAAATGCTGAATCAAATGCAAGCAAATAAACACATTTGAGGACTTTGAACAGTAAATTATAGAGGGTGGGGTTAAGGGTAATCAAAACTTGAAGAAACATCTATATGACAGTTTTGTATTTACTATATTTTTTCTTTATCTTCTAGGCTGTGACCTGAAGACCATCTCATACGGAAAATTTGTAACAGGCATTTAGCAAAACCTACAAGAGAACCACGTATTTGTAGCCACGGGGCCAAGAAAAAGACCCCTACTAGCAGGAGAAAGTCAGAGGAAAGCTTCCTATCTTTTTTCTTCTTTCTCTAGCAACCATGTGCCATTGAGCTGTACTTCTGCTCCTAACACAATGGCACAGGCACTAAGACTCTGAGAGAAGTATACATATTTCTAGATAGAAGAATGGATCAAAAGAGGTTTCTATTAGGCAAAGAGTATGGGAGAAAAGAGTACTCTTTTTTGTTTCTTAATTTATAGACACATTTTTCAGGTTTTCCTTTCTTCAGTGAACTTTGGTAGTTTTTGTCTTTCAAGGAGTGGATTCTTTTGATATCAAATGTCAAACTTATTGGCATTGAGCTGTTTTTAATTTTCCTTTATTCTTCTTTTAATATCTATCAGGGATGCAGTAATACATCTTATTTCATTTCTGATATTGGTAATTTGTGCTTTCTTTTTTTTTTTTTTTTGCCTTTTTCACTATTGATAGAAGTGTATCAATTTTGCTGACCTTTTAAAGTATCTTTTTTTGCTTTAATTCATTTCTATATTTTTATTTTGTTTTGTCTTGTTTGTTTTGAAATGGAGTCTTACTCTGTCACCACGGTGGAGTGGAGTGCTGCCATCTAGGCTCACTGCAACTTCTGCCTGCTGGGTCAAGTTATTCCCCTGTGTCAGCCTCCCGAGTAGCTGGGACTACAGGTGCATGCCACCAGGCCCAACTATGTTATTTTGTTTTAAATTTTACTGATTCTCTTCTTCATTTGTTTTGCTCTTCTATTTCAAATTTTTTAAGGCTGAGATTTAGATTACTGATTTAAGATCTCTTTTTAAAATTCCTAACATTGGTCATTTCAAATTTCTTTTTCAAGTGCACTGTAGCAGCATTACACAGATTTTGATATGTGGGGTTTTCAATTTAAAATATCTTTTTCTAATTTCTTTGTGACTTCCTTTCTTATGCATTGGTTATTTACAATTGTTTTCTGCAATTTTCAGGTATGTGGGAATTTTTCTTATATTTCTCTATTTTTGGTTTCTGATTTCATTTGTTGCACTTAGATGGCATAGTTTGTATGATTTCAAATCTTTAAATTTGTTGAGGTTGACTTTATGGCCCAGCACACTATCTCGGTAAGTGTTCCATGCACACTTGAAAAGTGTATGTATTCTGTGCATACCACTGTTGTCAAGAGTGTTCTATAACTATCAATTAAATCAAACTGAATGTTGTCATAGTTCAGATATTTCATGCACTTTCTGATTTCTTACTATTCTATCAATGATTGAATTATTAAAGTCAGCAACATAATTATGAATTCATCTATTTCTTCTTTCAGATTCTTCATTTTTAAGTATGTTTTAAGATATTTTGTTAGGTGTATACACATTTGGGATTAGTGCGTATTCTTGATGATATAACTAATCAATGAGTTTATTTTGCCTGCTGACCAGATAAAGTTGACTTATCAAGACAGAGGAATTGCAATAAAGAGTTTAATTCATTTGGAGCTGACTGAACAAGAGACCAGAGTTTTACTGTTACTCAAGTCTTTCTGAAAACCCAGGACACTGTGGTTTGTTAAGGATATGTGGATAAGGGTCTAGGGAGTGGGGAGTGCTGATTATTTAGGCCATGGTTGAAATAATAGGAAGTCAAAGCAGACCTCTTTTACTGTGTAGTTCCTTGGTGGGACCAGAAGATCAGATGAGTCAATTTACCAATCTGAGTGGCACCAGCTGATCAGCTGATCTAGCGAAGGGTATGAAAAATATCTCAAGCATCAGTCTTAGACGTTACAGTAGTGGTGTGATTTCTAGGAGCAATTTGGGGAGGTTTGGAATCTTGTGGCCTCCAGCTACATGACTCCTAGGATAATGTCTATTCTTGTGGTTAATTTGTTAGTTCTACAAAATGAGTCTGGTTCCCAGGCAAGAAGGGGGTTTGTTTTGGAAAAGGGCTAGTGTCACCTTTGTTTCAAAATTAAACTGTAATCTAAGTTTCTCCCAACGTTGGTTTGGCCTATGCTCAGAAATGAACAGACAGCTTGGAGGTTAGAAGAAAGATGGGAGTTTGTTAGGTCACATCTCTTTCACTGTCATAATTTTTTTACTGTTATAATTTTTCCAAAAGTATTTTCAAGGAATTGATCCTATTAGTGTGTCATGTTCCTTTTTTCCCTGGTAATTTTTAAAATTTCCTGTCTACATTTTCTGATATTGAAACTGCCATTGCAAAACTATAATTGAGACCGTAAAAGAGATGTGACCTAACCAACTCCATTTTGCTTCTCGCCTCCAAGCTGTCCTTGTTCATTCCGGGGTGCAGGCTGAACTTACTCTGGGAGGAACTTTGCAGTGTAAAACAAAGATGGTAACAGCCCTTTCACAAGGCAAATCCCCTTCTTGCCTGGGACTAAACTGCCTTTGCCGGACCAACAAAATACCCACAAGATTGGAAATTGTTGTTTGGAATCATGCAGCTGGAGGCTACAAAATTCTGACCCTCCCTTAACTGCTCCTAAGAGCAGTGCTTGAGAAATTTTGCAGACCCCACACCTGATATATCAGCTGGCACCACCAAAATTGATAAACTGGCTCATTGTATCATGTGGTCTCCACCAGTCCCCCACCCACCAAATTATCCTTAAAAACTCTGATTGGTTGGGGATACTGATTTGAGTAATAATAAACTCTCATCTCCCAAACTGTCAGTTCTGTGTGAATTATTCTTTCTCTATTGCAATTCCTTTGTCTTAATCAATTGGCTCTGTCTACACAGTGGCAAGGTGAATTCACTGGGTGGTTACAATATTAATGTGGACATATTGGCTTTTCATTGAATAGTATTTAGATGATGTATTTTTCTAAACCATCATGTTTAGTTAATCATTTTTTATGTTTAGGCTATTTATATTTAGTGTAATTTAAGGTTATTATATTTTGATTTTCTGTTTTCAGTTTCTCTGCTTCTACTTTGTTTCCTTCCTTGTGATTATTTGAATAAATTTATTATTTTAATTTATCTGCTTTCTTTTTTTGCTATATCTCTATTATGATTTTTAGTATTTCTTTTAGGAATTATAATATGCATGTATAACATTTTGTAGTTTATTTAGATAAATTTTTATCACTTTAAATAACACGCAGAAACCTCTCAGACAGATAATTCCTTAAACCTCAGTACTTTGTATTACAGTTATATGTTATATAACATATATTAAACTCCCTGACTATGCCATGTTAGTTATCTTTCAGTGGGTGTAAATACTTTAAAGAATGTAGGCAGAAACACATATTATATAATCTAGTTATTTATCATTTCTGTTGCTCTTCCTTTATTTCTAAAATTCTCAGTTTCTCTTTAATACAAATTTCCTTTGCCCTAATGACATTCTTTTAGTTTTTCTTTTTGAATAAATCTGTTAGTTTTCCTTCATTTTATAGTATCATTGTTTCACTTTCATTTCTGAAAAATATTTTTGTTGGATATTGAATAATGGGTTGACAATTATTTTCCTTCCATATTTTAAAGTTTTTCTTTTTTGTTGTTGTTGGAAAAAAAATGTGTAATTATTGACATAGTTTCACACAGATATACACACACATGTACATATTGAATCTGTCACTTTCGAGTCTGCTACTTAGGCATTGTTATGGAACTTGAGCAGTGATGTGATTTAGTTCAGTTCTCTTAACCTTTGCATTAATTCTACTTTTGTGCAGCTTCAGGGTATGACAGATATGGGTGTGTCTGTTTATGCATAGACTGTGCCATGTTCAAATTCCCAGTCATGTATAATTTTAGGATAGTACTTGAGACCAAAGTCTAAAATAATACTTTTGTGTATTTTTAGCCAAAATATTGTAAACTTTGGCCATTGGGAAGCAGGAAAAAATGAGAGAATTCCTAAGATGAATGAGCTAAAGAAAGGGTCTATTAGAGAAATCAATTTCATCGCTAAATCTTTTCAGAAAGAAAATACCAGGCCAAGATGTTTTATCTGGATAATTCCAACAAACATTTATAAAAGAAATAATTTAATTATTCATAATACTTTTTTGGAAAAGGTTTACTTCCCAACAAATTTCATGAGGTCAGCATTACTCTAATATCCAAACCAAAGACATTACAAAGAAATAAATCTACAAATTATTAGGTCTTTTGATACCAAACAAAAATATTCTCAACAAATCAAAACATTATTTATCCAGGGATAAAGCTACAGACCACTATCTTTTATATCACTAGAAATAAAATTGTCAATTTAATTTTTCTGAAAATCAAATTCAACAGTATACACAAAGAATAATATATTCTGGTCTTGGAGATTGGAGAGGTTAATCCTGGAATGCAAGGCCAGTTCAACATTTGGAAATAACAATCCTCAGTTGCCCTGTTAACTTATTAAGTAGAAAATATCACATGATTATATCAGTAGATGTAGAAAAAGCATGTGACAAAATTTAACACTAATTCATAGTTAAAAATTAGCAAATAGTAATAAGAGAAAATTTTCATAATGTTACAACATCTTAAAAAATACCCTACAACTAACCTCTTACTTAATAATGAAAAGCCGAGTGAATTCTCATTAATATGTGGACGAGGCAAGTA
This sequence comes from Cheracebus regulus, assembly GCA_963574635.1. Classification (NCBI taxonomy): domain Eukaryota; kingdom Metazoa; phylum Chordata; class Mammalia; order Primates; family Pitheciidae; genus Cheracebus; species Cheracebus regulus. The sequence continues at coordinate 16,286 of CAUYQU010102770.1, read as the reverse complement.
TTACCACTGTCACTGTAACTGCCCAATAGATCCTCGCTATTCAATGAATAAACAAAATCATTTCATAGAAATTATGACATTCCAGTAAAGTAATAATTTAATGAGTGGCTGGATATGCGACACAGGAGACAGAGTTATTACTCAAATTAATCTCTCAGAATGCTCTGAAGTTAGGGGTTTTTCAAAGATAGTCTGATGGGCAGGGGGCTTAGGGTATGGAGAGGGCTGACTGAGTTGGAGATGAAATCATAGAAACTGAAGCTACCTCCTTGCACCTAGTTTCTTCTGGGTGGGGCTACAAGAGCAGCTGCCAGGTTCGAGTGAAGCCATCAGTCATCAGACATGCAAAAATCCTGAGAAGATATCTCAAATGGCCAGTATTAGGTTCTACAGTAATGATGTTATCTGCAAGAGGAATTGGGAAGTTGCGTATCTTTTTACCTCTGGAATTATGGCTGGCAATAGTTTATGTCTGTACCTTAGCAGGATTCAGGCACCTCTATCCTCCTAGCCAAATAGCCTCATATAAGCTTCACAAAGACAGTTGAGTTTTGGGAAAGGGTTATTATTATTTAAACTATAAACTAAATGTCTCCAAAGTAAGCTAGCCATATGCCCAGAAATAAAGACAGCTTGAACACTAAACACTAGAAGGATATTGGCCAGATCAGATCTCATGCACGGCCATAATTTTCTCACTGTTATAATTTTTGCAAAGGTGGTTTTATCACCATTCCTTTTCAACATTGTAGTGGAAATTTTCATAGAGTAAAAGCAAGAAAAGTAAAGAATTATCAATGGAAAAGAAGAAATGAAACTATCTCTTTTCACAGATAACATTTTCTAACAAAGAACCCAAGGGATTTTAAAGTTACAATTCTCATAGAACTGTTACTCAAATGAATAGAAAATCCATATACCCAGACCCACAGAGAACTACATGCAAATAATTATAGCAGGTCTATTCATAATCATTAAAAACTGGAAACAATCCAAATGTTGCACATGTAAAGAACAGGTAAACTGCGGTTCATCTACACAATAGAATCTGTTCAGCTCTAAATATGAACTATCAATATACTCAACAAAGTAGACAATTGTCAAACACAACACATTTAGCAAAGGCACAGAAAGTGTGATTTATTTACATGACTTTCTGGAAGACTCAACAATAATAGGGACTTAAAGGAGATCTGGAGTTAAGGGTAGAGTAAGAGTTTGATGACCAACTGAAAGTATCCAATGTACACCAAAAATATTTGCTCTATGTAAAGTATAAATTCATAAAGAAAAGCAGTAAAAGTGTTTCATAATTTAATCAGGAAATTATTATTATTATTTATTTATTTATTTATTTTGCTAGAGTAAAAGGGAGAAGGAACCAACAGAAGTGGCTCAATGGCAACACAGGTTTATTGGGAGAAAGACCTGTGGTGGGCAGGGGTGGGGAAGCAACTAGCACGGGAACCCCCTTTCCCTCTTACAGGTCTGGACCAGAGAGGTCTGAGATTGTTGTGAAAATGTGGTGGGGGCCATGTGTTCAGTCGCTGATAAGGAAGGAATTTCCTGCCATTAGGGTTAGGCCTGGGATTTGTCCAGGGTATGTTTCTCATGGCCCAGTCCCTGGTGGAATTTTCCACTCTGACCAAATTGTACAATGGTGGCGGGTCTGCAAAATGACATGGCTTGAGATAACATTTATGCCTTCTTTTTTCTTGCAGATTCCAAAGACAAAGATTAATTAAACGAATCTTTAATATCTATTGCAAGTGAACATAGTGCATATTATTTAAAATTGTCTAAACCGTTGTAATTGTCAAGTCAAAATTTAAATCAAGAACACATAGTAATAAAATAGTTTATATTTCTATTTTTAGTATTCTAAATCTTGTATTCTTTATAATGATATCATTAAAGATATCCTAAAATAGAAGAGATCAAGGCTTTGAGGTCCATTTATTTCGATGTTAAAAAGCTTAAGAATGTAATTTGAAAATTTAGAAAATTAAATCACAGTTGAATTAAAATAACTTCTCTTAGCACCTGAAACAAACCTGAAGATACAGAAAATTTATGTATTTAATTCAAGTAGCTGAACCATAACTCTGACAATAATACATTTATAATGAAAATTCAAACCCAAGAGGAGCAGGTCCTTCTGCTTCTACTGCTCAGATATTATCTTCACAGACTTTCTCCTGATTTACATGAGAAGCCAGAAGTCATTGATGGTTAAACACAATGGCTTTAAAAAAGTTTAAATAACTTCTGCAAAATTTTTTGTATGTAGTAAGCCAAAGGAAAACAGAGATCAAATTATTTTTGTTGAGAAAATAACAAATAGTACTTACAGTTGCTTCATACACAAAAAAGAATGTTTTCAAAGCATCTTAAGTGAATATTATTAACCAAAGTCCAATGTAAGATTTACTGTGCCCACCAGAGATGGCAAGGCAGTTTACATTTGCTATTGTTACTGTGAAAGGAAAATAAAAATGTAGGACTCCAATTCACTCTACCAAAAGAAAAAAAAATAATAAGATGAAAGCTGAATCATACAAAAAAACTGTCTTGTCTTTTATTCCTAAGCAGATAGTTACAGATAAGGTTAAATATCTCCAAAGATAGCTACTCTACTGTGTTCATCTTACAGTGATCAGGAGACAAATACATAATTACTTCCCTACTTGTTTCTTTTGTCTTTCAACGTGTAGATTCAGCTTCCCTTTAAATATTAAAGCCCTCAAAATCACTTTAGAGAAAGACACAGACCTTTCCCCCAGGCATGCACACTTAACCTTGGCAAAATAAACTTGTAAGCTGATTGAGATCTGTCTCAGATATTTTTTGATTTGTAAACTGATTGAGATCTGTCTCAGATGTTTTTTGATTTATGTTACAAAATATATTCAAATATTATGAACAAATAAAATTTCTAAACACAAATGAAGAATCTCTATGATTGCTACTTTAAATTACAAAAGAGAAATAGCTTTGAAACTTATTTAGAAATGTCAGAGATGATGTATTTTGCTTCATTATTATTTCATTAGTTATTACAAAAACTGTGACCATTTTCACATTATAGATCAATTACGATTTCATAAAATTTAGGAAATCCAAAATCTGATATCTTTTAAATATGTTTTATCTTATAAACAATAAACATTTTATTTCAGAATCCTGACTTGTATTATTTCACTTCATGTTACTAAAAAAAATCAAATTAAACCATTTTCATCTATCCTGAAATGAAAAAGCATGTATACAGACACATTTTTCGGTATCCCTATCTTTCATGTAATTTTAATGTATCAATTTAATATTAAGGGTCAAATCTCAATCTATTGATCAAAACTATACACAAATACACCTGCTCATTTAAACATATGTAGGTGTGAATTTTATTAAAGGTAGATGTAATTACAATATTAATTACTCCTAAAACCAGAAAAATTCAAAATCACATCCTTGAAAGACCAAGAATAATAAATGCGAACTTCTAAAGGCCAGTATGCTGATGGAATGTGCATGTGTGCCAAGAAATTTAACCATTATCATAAAAATAGTCATTACAACATAAAAATGTACTATTTTAAAAACAAATAGCATGCCAGCAGATGATGTATTTAAAAACTGCTCCTGTTGTATTTAGGTAGATTCTGACAACCATTATTTGGCTGACTGAAAGATGTATATTTTGCTAATTTGGGTCAATGTCATATACAGAGAGCTTTGATTGTTCTAACCTTGTATTCCTTGTTGGCCCATATCTGGTATCACACACTTAAAATAATTCTCAAACCATCTGGCTACTGACAGAACAGGGCGGAGGTCAAGGACTGCTTGTGCAGAGGATAGTATGCCAGCTGCCTTCTCACAATGCCCTTCTTTGTATGTTTCATCTTTTCTCAAAAGATCTGTTCTTTGTAATATTAAGATGTCATTTTCTGTTGCCTAGAAACATTTGAACTACAACCAGTCTTTGTTTTATAACGTTAATTCAGGATGTTTGACCTTTTCAATTGTATGAATGTAAAATAGCCCATTTAAAAAGTGGATATGTGCATAGAATGATATATATTAATATTTCCTACATTGACTGTAATAATTCTTCAAGTGTCACTTTCTTAAACTACATTTTTGAGTACTATTGATGAAGGAAAGGCAAGACACAAACCTCTCAAACACCGAACTGAGGAAGGAAGTGGCTTTTTATTCAGCCAGGAGCTGCCGGGGGCTATAGCCTCATTCACTGAGCTCCATGAGAAGCAGCTTCCTTCTCCTTTTATAGGCTTACATTGCTAAAGGGGAGACCATGTCATTGTCCATTGTCTGGATGTCTGGCCTTACAATCTTTTGGCTTCATTGATTTGCTAGTTCCTATGCAGCGAGAGCAGGAACATGCAGGGGAGGAGGCTTACAGAGACAAGACAAAGGCAGTAAATTATTAGTTGGCAGAAGTGTTTCCAGGAGGGAGCCTGGGCCGTGCAGACATAGGGGTGGGACCCAGTGCCTGGCTCTAGCCAGTAGACATAACATGCATCTGCAACTCTTTCAAGGCTTATATATAGCAGAAATACTGGGAACCAAAAAGGGAGTCATTTTCCCAGCTCTTTGGTTTCTCTCTCTTTCCTTCCTTCCTTCCTTCCTTCCTTCCTTCCTTCTTTCCTTCTTTCCTTCCCTTTTTTTTTTTCACCATCCTTCCCATTTGGAGGGGAGGAGGAGGTGGAGGCTGGGAAGCGGGAGGAGGGGAGGAGGTCTCCCCTCTCACGATCATAAGATGACTGTTTATCCAGCAGAATATTAACATAAAATATCAGCAATCAATTAAGGGCTAGGTCTTTTTTCAGATACATGTATGGCTATGAATGGCGGAAAAGGAAAAAAAGAAATGTGAAGTCACGGACTTAGTACATGGAAAGATATTAAACTCTGAAGAAACATTAGGGTTAAATTAAACTTTTGTCAGTAGTTTCGTAACCAGATCAGCTGCAACCAGATTTTCAGGTTCTTGGCCTCCCTAAGCGGGAAGAATGGGGAAGGGGAGACTTGGCGTCTCGGTGAGTGTTACAGCTCAGATAAAACTGCTGGATCCAAAGTGTGCTGTAGTGCAGTTTCTTAGGCAGAGTGAAAAGACGGCTTCCACACCATGGAAGGGGACCCAGAGGGAGTGCCACTGCAGGCTCAGGCAGACAGATTTTACCCCCTAGTTATTCTCTCCCCATTATTGTTCTCATCCAATGAGAGGTTTTTTTTTTTCAAACTTTCTGTGGATTAATCCTTGAATCATTTACTGGATTGGCTACTGTTTTCAAGCCTTGAGTCATGGAGCATCTGCCTCCAGGTGCCAGAAGCGGGAAAATTCCCTGCCTTTAAACAAAGCCCCTATGAGCCAAAGGCAGGACAACTGGAGACAAAGACCTTAGCAGGCTAGAGCGGTAAAAGTCCTGCTCTGGAAACAAAGCCCCTAGCAGACCTGGAAATTCCCTCTAACACAATTCCTCAGTTATAGTTGTTCATGTCTAAAAAATTCAAATTTTATTCTGATTGAGACACAAATGGAATTACGTATTATTATAATGTAAGCATTATTACTACAGTACAAAATTAGATTTATTAAATTTTCGTGATGCCACAGGTATGAAAAAGAAGTCTTTACTTTTTTGCAGTGAGGTCTCACTCCATCACCCAGATAGAGTGCAGTGGTACAGTCATGGCCAAACTGCATTCTTGACCTCCCAGACTCAAGGGATCATCAGACCTCCTGATAGCTGGGACTTTAGGCATGAGCCACTATGCCAGACTAGCTTCTGTTTGTTTGTTTGTTTCATAGAGATATGGTCTTGTTCTATTGTTAAGACTGGTCTCAAACTCCTGGCATCAAGCAATACTCCCACCTCAGTCTCTTAAAGTACTGGGATTCTAGGTATGCGCCACTGTGCCCAGCTGAAATCAATTTACAATCAAAGTTAATCAAACACGTTTTGAAGGAATTTAATAGCTTATTTAGAACTAGTCTTTAATGCTACCTTTACTGAGGTTTGCTATTGAATTAAATGTGTGATGTCATGTATCTAGCCACATTCTAAAGTGTCATATTAATGCTAATAAAATAGTAATCATGAATAAGACATTTGATACTTAGTGTTCAAACTTTGCATGAAACATTGCTTTATAATGTAATGTAATATATGTATTTTTTGTAAAGAGTATAAAACACAATGGTAGGTCCTAAGATCACTCTGCCTCCATTATTTTTAAAATTTATTTGTATTTAATATACTTTGACTATTTGTTCAGTGTTCTAAATCCTTTAGATTCATGTCAATAAAACTCACAAAAAATTAATGGATAGTAAAATTATTTTGATATAAGAAATTTATCATTCATAATAGTGAACTAGTTCATTTCAGTGGAAAGTGGAAAATTGATATAGAACAACAGCAGGAAGAAATAATTCATCATTCTATTACAAAAATTACTTAAGAGTTGAATATAGTTGAACTTCGGAAGAAGTAATTTAAAAGAATGGCATATTTACTAAAACACATAGCTGAAGAAAATAAAAACTATGCAAACTAGATAAGACATACATAATTAAATGTGCAAAATCTAAATATTCTTATAGGGAATCTATATAGCAAATATATATGTGTACATAAATTTTATATATTATCTATACTTGGGAAGCCTTGCATTCAAATAATATTTTTATACATTTAATCACATAAAATGTTTGACAAAGCTCATTCTTCTGAGTTGTGCAAATTCTCTCTCCTCTCTTTCTAAAATTTATGATACTATTTCTGTGTATCCTGATTTGTCAGAGAAATCTTTCTCTGTATGTTTAATTCCTGTAATAAAACATATATAGTGCTACAGTAATAAAACATATATAGTGTTTCACACTGGTACATCATACTTTTTAAAAGTCATTTTAAATAGACTTTCCTCATTTCTATAATTTCAGCTCAAAGGAAGATGGTATGTCTTGTGATAGCACATCCTGTGATACTGATACCCAGGCAGATACTTCAGGTATTTGAGCTTCACAGCCAATATGGTCAAATTCTATCTGTCAACTTGGCTAGTTTATAGTAGCCAGTTATTTAGTCAAACACTAGTCTAAATATTGCTGTGGAAGTATTTTTTAGATGAGATTAATATTTATGACCAATTGATTTTAAGCAAAGCAGATTCCTTTCCATAATGTGAATTGGCCTTATCCAATCAGCTGAAGGACTTAAGAGCAAATACTAAGATTTTATGATGAGGAACTATTCTGTCTCAGAACTGAGACATGTAAATTTTGCCTCAATTTTCAGGCTGCTGCCCTGTAGAATTCAGACTCAAGATTGCAACATCAACTCGACCTTAATTTCTCATTTGCTAAACTGCCCTGTGCCACTTCCATGATTGCATGAGCCAGTGTTTAAAAATCTGTTCCCTTCTCTCTCTCTGGAGGCTGAGGTGGGATGGTTACTTGAGCCAGGTAGGTCAAAGCTGTAGTCAGCATGGCCATACCAATGCACTGCAGCCTGAGTGACAGAACAAGACCTTATGCAAAAAAAAAAAAAAAAAAAAAAAAAGTTATAAATCCTAAATATAAATTGTAAATATATATGTATACATATTTATGATTTTTTTCTGTGTCTTTGGACAACCCTAACTAAAACAGATGTCAAAGCAGAATAAAAAAGTGAATTCTGGCCCTACTTATTAATGTGTGACATTGACATGTATTCAATAAATTTTTTATGCATCATTTTCAAAAAATGTAAAAAGATATTTTTACCATTGAGATAATCAAGTCATATCCTTAATGTCTCCTATTCCTTAAAAATTGTCCAATGTAATTTTTCTTTTTATTTTGGTGCTACTAGATGAAACAACAAAAGCATGCAAACTTAGTAAATATTATTTTTTTATTTCTTGCAAGCTCTTTGCTGAAGTGCAAAGAAAACACACACATCAACTAACATTTATACTCATGTTTTCCACTAATGAGTTATCAAAATAAACTGCCTATTAACACTTGATTCTAGATTTTAAAACTATTTTACAAACCAGATTTTTTAAACCATGACATTTTAATAGGTTTTAATGTGTGGATAAAGGAGGAAAAATATCTGTTTCTGGAAAACTATTTTCCAGCAAATATCGTTATTTTTAATAGGTCCCATAAAGTTACTTAATATATATTAATTTGAACTGGAGTCACCTCCCATCTTTGTTGCTATATCAAGGCATTTCGCTCTTTTTTAAACTTTGGTTTTGGTGAAAGGCCAAATTGCCTTTAAATTATTTCTGCTTACCAAGCAAAAGTATATTTATTTATTCATTAGTAAGATTTAAGTGGTAATAAGGGCAGGTTGGTTATAATTCTTACTTATAAAATGAGTCTGAATGTGATTTAGTGTAATAAAAAGTTTGTAAGAGGACAGACATTTCTGAGGAAGCCTTGTTCTAAATTAGTTCTGTATCTACTGTAGCAGATGGGCTATATTCTTGTCTATTTCAGAGTCATAAATCTCTTTATGCTCTTCTGTTAACAGTAAGGCAAGGCTTATTTAGCAGATAATATGGTTTGATCAAATGACATGAATAAAATATTTTTGCTTGTTTGATCACTAATCAGTATAAATTAAAATAATATGTGCCATAGCTTCAACTAAGATAATTTGATAGTTTACCAAATAAACTGCCTACTTTAGTTTTAATTTTTCAAGGCCAGATTGAGATTATTATGATTGTATAAATAAGCACCAGAAAGCTGTGTTGTAATTTTTAAATGTTTTCATGTTACCTATAATTTTATAAAATATAATTAATATTATAAGATTAAAATGGAAACTGATGGAATATGCCAGTAATATATGTAACTAATTAATTTTAAATTATTAATGTAATTATTTTTAAATTATTTATAATATTTTGGACAATGCAGTGAAAAAGACATGCAATTTTACCTCTGCCCCTCACTGTGACATCTTGGGCAGACCATTCATCTGGCCTTCATGTTCATCTGTAATATGAAGCATTATTATAATATAATCAAGATATAGTCTCCATTTTTAAAAAACTACTCACTATTCTCAAAATATGTAAAATAACATAAACCAGTAACAACAGCAACATCTGTCTTACTGATCAGCTACTCATTGTCAATTACTTCACCTGGAGCTACTTATATATTATCCTCATTTTATTACCAACAACCTCCCTATAAATTCACATGATAGTGCTCATTTTATGGATTAGTAGGATCGTTTATCATTTTTCTATACAGTTGTGTATTTCTAGTATTGAAGACATACTGTGTGTCTTACAAATGTTTATGACATAGGTAAATAAACTGTTGCAAAGGCTAATTTGTTCCCCTTAAAAGATAAAACATTATATTTTGTCATCTTGTGTTCTAAGGATCCTTAGTTCTAACAGGGAAAGAACAGATTTGCCCTGTTTTTAATGACTTTAACAGCTTCGGAAAGTAAAGTATGATACTTTGTAGGGCATTACTTAGGTTCGGATATGTATAAATATTTGTTTTCTTATCATTACACAGGAATGTGTGTTTTTGAGGAAAAGACAAGAAAAGTTGTGTCATTCTCATCACATCATATCAAGTGTGCATGCTACCAAAATATGTACAGAATCTAATTATAGCAAACTTTTATAGTAAACTAAAATTCTGATAAAATGAATCACAGAAGAGCTAAATAAGTAAGTAAATATTCAACATTTTCTTGGTTTGCCTGGATAGAGATGTATCAATTTTCTTACTTTTTCCAAAGAACCTGCTTTTAATTTTTAATTTTTATTTTATTTTTTATTTTAAGTTCTGGGGTGCATGTGCAGGATGTGCAGGTTTGTTACATAGGGAGATGTGTGCCATGGTGGTTTGCTGAACCTATCAATCCATCACTTAAATATTAAGCCCAGCATGCATTAGCTACTTTTCCTGATGCTGTTCCTCCCCCAACGCTCCTGGAAGTCCCCAGTGTGTGTTGTTCCCCTCCCTGTGTCCATGTGTTCTCATTGTAAAGTTTCCACTTTTAATTGAGAACATGCAGGGTTTGATTTTCTGTTCCTGCATTAGTTTGCTGAGGATAATGGCTTCCAGCACTATCCATGTTCTTGCAAAGAACATGGTCTCATTCTTTTTATGGCTGCATAGTATTCCATGGAGTGTATGTACCACATTTTCTTTATCCAGTCTATCTTTGATGGGTATTTGTGTTGATTCCGTATCTTTGCTAGTATGAATAGTGCTACAATGAACATATGTGTGCCTGTATCTTTTTAATAGAATGATTTATATTCTTTTGGGTAAGTACTCAATAATTAGATTGCTGGGTCAAATGGTATTTCTGGTTCTAGGTCTTTGAGGAATCACCACACTGTCTTCCATGATCAGACTAATTTATATTCTCACCAACAGTGTGAAAGCATTCCTATTTCTCTGCAGTCTCACCAGCATCTGTTGATTCTTAACTTTTTAATAATTGTCATTCTGCCTGGCATGAGATGATATTTCATTGTGGTTTTGATTTGCATTTCTCTAATTATCAGTGATGTTGAGATTTTTTTCATAATTTTGTTGACCAAATAAATGTATTCTTTTGAGAAGTGTCTGTTCATGCCCTTTGCCCACTTTTAATGGGGTCATTGTTTATTTCTTGTAAATTTGTTTCTTTGTCAGCTCTGTATATTAGACCTACGTCAGATGGATAGGATGCAAAAATTTTCTCCCTTTCTGTAGGTAGTCTGTTCACTCTGATGACAGTTTATTTTGCTATGCAAAAGCTCTTTAGTTTAATTAGATCTGAAGTATTAATTTTTCCTTTTGTTGCAATTGCTTTTGACGTTTTGATCATTAAATCTTTGTCCATGCCTATATCCTGAATGGTATTGCTTACATTCTCTTGTAGAGTTTTTATAGTTTTGGATTTTATATTTAAGTCATTAATCTGTCTCGAGTTGCTTTTTTTATAAGGTGTAAGGAAGGAGTCCAGTGTCAATTTTCTGCACATGGCTAGCTGGTACTCCCAGCACCATTTATTAGAGACTTCTTTCCTCATTGCTTGTTTTGTCAGGTTTGTCAAAGATCAGATAGTTGTGGATGTGTGGTACTACTTCTGAGTTCTCTATTCTGTTCCGTTGGTCTTTGTGTCTGTTTTTGCATAAGTACCATGCTGTTTTGGTTAAGGCAGCATTGTAGTATAGTTTGAAATTGAGTAGCATGATGCCTCCAGCTTTTATCATTTTGCTTATGACTGTCTTGGCTATACAGGCTCTTTATTGCTTCCATATGAATTTTAAAATAGTTTTTTCTAGTCCTGTAAATAATTTCAATGGTAATTTAATGGGAATAGCATTTAATCTATAAATTACTTTGGGCAACATGGTGATTTTCACAATATTGATTATTTCTATCTATGAGCATGGAACGTTTTTTTCATTGTTTGTGTCCTCTCTGATTTTCTTAAACAGTGGTGTGTAGTTCTCCTTGAAGAGGTCTTTCATTCTCTAGTTAGCTGTGTTTCCATGTATTTTCTCTTTATAGTATTTGTGAAGGGTAGTTCATTCATGATTTGGCTTTTTGCTTGTCTATTATTGGTGTATAGGAATACTTGTGATTTTTGCACATTGATTTTGTATCCTGAAACTTTGCTGAAACTGCCTATCAGCTTAAGAAGCTTTGGGCTGAGATGATGGGGTTTTCTAGATGTAGGATTATGTCATTTACTAACAAAGACAATTGGCCTTTCTCTTTTCCCATTTGAATAGCTTTATTTCTTTCTCTTGCTTGACTTTCCTGGCCAGAACTTCCAATACTATGTTGAATAAGAGTAGTGAGAAAAGGCATCTTTGTCTTGTGCCAGTTTTCAAGGGAAATATTTACAGCTTTTGCCCATTCAGTATGATGTTGGTTGAGGGTTTGTCATAAACAGTTTCTTATTATTTTGAGGTATGTTCCTTCCATACTTAGTTTGCTGAGAAATTTTAACATGAAGAGATGTTAAATTTATTGAAAGCCTTTTCTGCATCTATTGAGATAATCGTGGTTGTCAAATTGCTACTCTGTGTTTAACTTATTCATTATTTGCTTTAATTCTCATTATAGATTTTCTGTGTTAGATTTAGGGATTGTTCTTTTTTTATTAATCCTTAAGTCAGAATCTTATATTGATGAATTCAGCTCTTTCACATTTTCTAATATATGCATTCAGTGCTATAAATTTCCCTTTAATAACTTTTTAATTCATGTCATAAATTTTAACAAGTTGTATTTTCATTTTATTTAAATTCATAATATTTGTATTACTTAGAAGGTTTTTTTTAAATTTAAAATATTTGGTAATTAACCATCTATCTTTAAATTATTGATATTTAATTTAATTTCATAGTGACTTATTTTTTTTTTGGTATAGAATATGGTTGTGTCATAGAATATATGTTTTATGGTATAGAATATGGTTGATCTTGGTTAATGCTTTATGTGTTGATGAGAAAATGTATTTTCTGCTGTTGAATGGAGAAGTCTATAATTGTCAATAAGTTGACTGAATGTTGTTTAGGTCAACTACATCTTTATTGGTTTTCTACCTGCTTGATATGTCAATTACTGAGAGAAATGTGTTGAAGTGTCTATATAATAATAGAGAATTTGTCTATTTCTTTTTCAGTAGTATTTTGAAATTCTGTTAGGTGCATAAATTTAGGATTATTATGTTTCCATGAATAATTGGCCCATTACTCCTGATAATTTTCCTAGGTGCTTCAATTTACTTTTGATTAATGTTAGCATGATATATTTCTGATCTATTCACCTTTAAACTGTTTATATTTAAAAGGTTTTTTTTATTTTTTTTTTATAGGCTGCATATATTTAGAACTTTTAAAAAAGTACTCTCTGACAATCTCTGTACTTTTTTTTTTTCAGATAGTCTTGCTCTGTTATCCAGGATAAAGAGCACAGTGGTGTAATCATATAATCATGACTTAATGTCCTGGGCTCAAGCAATCCTCCCATCTCAGACTCCCGAGTAGCTGGAAGTATAGATATGTGCCACCACACCCAACTAGGCTTTTATTTTTTGTAGAGATGAGGTCTTGCTATGTTGCCCAGGCTGGTCTTGAACTCCTGGCCTCAAGCAATCTTCCTACTTTCATCTCTCAAAGCAGTAAGATTATAGGTTCACCTAGCCATCCTCCCTATTTTAATTGTTGCATTTAGATGATTCACATTTAAGTGATTATTGATATACTTTTATTACTACTATCTTTCATCTTTATAACCATTAACTTTATATTTGTTCTTTATTTGTTTTCCTTTTTCTGCCTTCTTTGGTTTTAATTGAATATTTTATGGTGTTGTATTTTGTCTTCTTCCTACTATATTATTTATACTTCTTTTGAAATATTTTAGTGGTTGTTGAAGAGTTTAGAAAATACTCTTAAATAATCTAAACTCACTTTCAAATAATTTTTACCACTTCATTTGTAGTACAAATACAGAATAACCCATTTCTCTTCCCATCTCTTGTGACATTGCATCATTCCTTTTATTTATCCATATGCTATAATCACCCAATATACTCTTGCTATTACTTCTTAACACAACTAGTTATCATTCAGATCAACACAGAAAAAGAAAAAAATATTATCGTATTGCCTTTCTCCAATTGTCTACTGTTCCTTATACAACCATTTTTTTTTTCTGTATTATTTTCCCTCTTCTCTTGAGATTTCTGTTAACATTCTTGCAGGGAAATTCTGTTGGGGATGAATTCTCTCTGTTTTCTTTAAGATTTTTTTGTTTTAAGTTCACGTTTAAAAGATAATTTTAATGAATAAAGAATTGTGGCTGATAATTTTTTTCTTTTAACATATTAAATATGTCACTCTGTCTTTTTCTGCTTTTATTGTTTCTAAGGAAAAGTATACTGTAATTCTCTAGGTAGAGTGACTTTCTTCCTCTTTGGTTTTAAGATGTTTGTCTTTTGCTTTGCCTTTGCATTTGAATATGTTAGTGTTGTTTGCTTATTTGTTTACTTGCTTTTTTTTTCTGTGTTTATTGATAATGGTGCTCACTGAAATTTCTAAATCTGTAGTTTGTTGTCAATCATTAATTTGGTCATTATTACTACTATTTTTTTCTAATACATTTTCTTTTTTTTCTTTCTGACATACTAAATGTTTGTGCATAAGTAATTGTGGTCTTGGACAGCAAATTTTAAATCATTACAACAAGGCTCAAATACATCTTTATTAATCAAAATAGGAACTATTACAATCAACACATTTTTTGCCAGTGAGAAATAAGTTTGTTTTTTCTTGTAATGTAAAAATCTGTGCTTCAGGATTCAACAAACTTGGAAAGGATTTCCTTCATTCTGCTGCTTGTGGAAGCGTTTTTCCTGCAAAAAGTTGTCAAGATGCTTGAGTAAGTGGTAGGCAGTTGGTGAGAGTTAAGGTGAATATGACCAATAAGGCCAAACTTTGTAGCCCAATTCTTTCAATGTTTGAAGCACTGGTTGTGCCACGTGTGGTTGGGTGTTGTGGTAGAGAAGAAATGCCATGGAGGGCCCTTTCTGCTGACCAATGCCAGCTGCTAGCATTGCAAATTTCAGAGCATCTCATTGATTTGCTAAGCATACTTCTCAGATGTAATGGTTTCACTGGGATTCAGAAAGCTGTAGTGGTTCAGACCGGCAGCTAACCACCAGTGACCATGATATTTTCTTGGTGCAAGTTTGGCTTTGGGAAGTGCTTTGGAGCTTCTTCTCTGTCCAGCCATTGAGCTGGTCATCACTGGTTGTATGAAATCTACCTTTTGTCTCGTATCACAATCTGATTAAGAAATGGTTTGTTGTTGTTGCATAGAATAAGAGAAGACAAACACTTCAAAATGATAATTTTTTTTTTCACTCAGGTCATGAGAAACCCACTTATGAAGCTTTTCTACTTTTCCAATTTGCTTCAAATGCCAACAGCTGTAGAATGGTTGACGCAGAATTTTTGGCAACTTCTTGTATAGTTGTAAGAGGATCAGCTTTGACAATTGCTCTCAACGGGTCATTGTCAACTTTTGATGGGTGGCCACTATACTCCTCATCTTCAAGGCTCTGATCAGCTTTGCAAAATGTCTTGACCCCCCTCTGCACCATACATTCATTAGCAGCTCCTGAACTGTCACGCGCCTCGGCCAGCAAGGACCACACGACCTCGATGGACTTGTTCTTGTGGCTTTATTAGTGACAAAGCAAGGGCAAGCTAGTTGGGTAGCCGTTCCTCTTCTTCTAGCGCTTCCGTGTGTGTCTGTGTCTTCCGTGAGCTTCCTCCTTAAGTAAGGACCATCCTCCAATCCCAGCCGTCCACGTGGGGTTGACCCATTGGTGCTCCCTCCCAGGGTCGCCGCCTGCAGGCAACCAAACGGGCAGATAGCCTTATAAGGTATAAGGGACAGGCGATCACCTGACCGTCCCCGGGGCCGTCGGCGCCATCTTATGGCGCAGTTAGGAACTCCCACAATTCCCCCTTTTTGTTTTTCTTGGGGTTATGGCACCTTAGACTATGCAGTGACTGTAGAGGTCAGCACCCTGCTGTGCATTAAGCCCGCTAGTCACCAGAACGGGGGCACCCCTCCGGATGAGTGTCCACGCCCTCGTGCTTTGAGGCCCTCACCCTTTTTCGCAGGGATGGGACGTGTAGGTGGAACCCATATGCATGCTGACGTGCAGTCCCGTGACCCCACCAAACCTCAGTGGCCGTCACAGTGCAGTGCACCCTGCCTCGCATCTGCATGTCAAATGGCCGTGGGCGACAGCCCCCAACTCTACGTGGCTATGGGCAACCCTGGGGATGAGCACCAACGATTCTCCCCGGTCCGGGTGGTTCTACGTTCCATGCTGGCAGGAGTTCTACGGTGGGTGAAGCTGCAACTAGAGCCAACATGTTAATAGCAAGGCAATAAGCAGTATTACTTTCTTAAGGCTGCTAAGCAATCCACGCAGCCATGATTAACTGTTGTTGTACTATGAAAGCTCGGTCCACGCGACCCCGCAGAGTGCACAGGGCGCGCATAAGGCAAAGCACCACTATCAAAATTAGTGCCAGTGCACCATACAATATCAGCGAAGAAGGGGAGAACATGGACCTGGCTTTACTGATTAACTCCTGTAGGAAGGAGGTGGAAAGGGTGTGCACCTGCACATTCTCCATTTCTCGTACCGAGCTGCTTATGGCTGCAGAGAGATTCCAAAAGGTCTCATTATAGG